>SKCR01050404.1:0-37402 GCA_019454045.1 Zanthoxylum bungeanum
TGTTTTAAGGCCTTTAATTTCTTCTTCAGATAGAGCTTCTGCAATGACCTGTTTGAATTCCAAAATGCATCAACATTATCAGATGAAGATTGATATACTATACAGCAGCCAGAATCAGAGTATGTGCAGTGGTGTGTGACAGTATTGAAAGGAGAGTGATGGTAGCATGTCGAGAGGTAATGGCCGTGATGTTGGGTTAGCAGCAATGGTGATGATTTGATGATAGTGGCAGCAGCAGTGACGATGATGATGTGATAGTATGAAAATAAAACCACCCTGGTGCCGATTTGAGATTTCTTTGCTGAATGGACATTAGAAAGGAATCATGATTTCATCTACCCCCTGATTCTCATCTACCATATATATAACCAAAAAATCATTCTAACATAGCACTTTCATGATTTTTTTTCTAACTAAAAAGGAATCAAGATCAAAATGAAAAAAGAAACTGACTTTTTCCGGTGAATCTTCAGGAGAAATATCCGTGAAGTTCAATAATTTACCTTCAATGCAAGCTTTTTAAGCTTATTCATTGCCCTGAATTGCTTCATTCTAGAAAGAACTGCACTATCTATTGGCTTGTCAGATGCTTCTCCGCCTTCTCTCATCCATGGATGCTCTGGCCATACAGATTACAACATTTTTAGCCCAGAAGCACAGAAGCCTTGCATGAATGTAATGCCAAAAGAAAAGCAAAAACACAAATTGATTAATAGAATAATGAGAAGCAAGGCTTATACCAGCTGTTTTCTCTTGCTATAAGCAGCAAGAAGTGTGAATTTCAAAATTTAGCCCTAAATCACCCACAAAAAAGGTATTTTCTTCAATAATTCAACAGCTCTGTTAATAGGATTTCAATCTACAGAAATGATAGCCATAAAAGAAAGAAAATAAAAGATACGAGGAACAAATTCTTGAAGTAAATGGACGTAAAAAGTTACTATTATGAATTTCTCTAAAGCATAATAGGATGATGTAGTATGTCAGTTTCAGTATAGCTATCTAAGCAAAACAGGATTAATTACCAAGAACTTGAGCCGAAGTGATCCTTTTTCTTGGGTCTTGTGTCAGCATTTTCCTGACAAGGTCTTTGGCACTATCTGATATCAACGGCCATGGTTCACTTTCAAAGTCAATATCTCCTTTCAAAATGGCATCAAATATTCCCTTTTCACTTTCTGAAATGCATGAACAAAATATACTACTACACATAAATGATAAAACATATAGTTGACAAGAGAATCTGACAGTATACAACTAATAAATAATATAAAAATATGATCTCCTTTACCGGCCCAAAATGGAGGAACACCACTCAATAGAATATATAGAATAACGCCCGCACTCCATATATCTATTTCCTTTCTGTAACTACGCCGCAATACTTCAGGAGCAACATAGTAAGCACTGCCTACTATATCACGGTACATTTTCCCTGACATAAGCATCCAGAAAAGATGAATTCAAGAAATGATTTGAAACATTCAAACTAAAAACAATAAAGAAGCCGCATTACGAAAACAATCAATAAGTATTGAAATAACTACATGAAAAGTCCAATTAGCAGGAGACGATCCAAATTTACATGTCTGTCTGCAGATGATCAATGTTTGTCAATGAACTAGAGGCCTTTCATCTTGACAGCAAATTTGGGATTAAAATTAGACTATTATAATTTTTTCATCCAATGCAGCTTATGACCACAAATTGTGAAATGCATGAAATTAAATATTATAATAGAACCTAACAAATTTCACCAATATCACAGGAATTAACAATGTCTCACGAAACCAATAGCCGCCCAAAACAAAACAATGTTACAAGCCAGACAAATCTCAAGACTAAACTGGAAAATTAAAACTTGAAACCAAAAATTTAACAAAAGGATTGAAAATATCACCTTCATCAATAAACACAGACAGTCCAAAATCAGTTGCCTTCAACATAGAACCCTCATCTTTGCTAGACAACAAGAAATTCTCAGGCTTAAGATCACGATGAATCACTCCCATAAAATGGCAATGATGCACCACATTAACAATAGCCCTACAAAGGGCAGCAGCTGCTTTTTCAGTATAATGCCCCTGAGCAATAATCTTATCAAAAAGCTCACCACCAGAGCACAACTCCATCACAAGATGGACACTTTGCCTGTCCTCATAAGCACCTCTAAATTCAACAATATTCTGTTGACCAGACAAATGCTGCATTATCTGAATCTCTCTCTTTATATCCTCTCTATCTTGTTTTTTCACAAGCTTCCTCTTTAGTATTGACTTGCATGCATAAGTATTGCCTGTTGAATTCTCAGTGCACAAGTATGTGATCCCAAATTGGCCTCTACCCAATTCTTTGCCTAATGTGTAAAATTGTCTAATGTCCTCTAAAGACTTGCCTAGTATTGTATCTGGCTTTTGCACTGGCCTTGTGCTTGTTGCTGCAGATTTCATTGGCTGTGGGGCAGGCAATTTTGGAAGCTGCACATGTTGCTGCTGCTGTTGCTGTTGATAAGTTTGATGGGTATGGTTTGAAACAGGAGTCTGATGACTTGAATGACCAGTATTTAATCTGTAGCTATTCATATCAGATTGTGGAATTCTTTCTTTGCTGCCACAGCAACCCATTATGAGATCAATATGATTTAAACCAAAAAAAAAAAGAAAAGGATTTTGAAGAAAGCTTCAAATTTGGGTATTTGGTTTTTGAAAAGGTCGAAGCTTTGGAGGGATTAAAAAAAAAAGATCGGAAAGTTCAAAGTTGAATGTGGACAAACAAGATTTGTGCTCTTATGGTGGGTTTTTGTTTTCAAGTTTGTATTTGTTGTGAGGTTTTGAAAGAGCTGAATTTAGATTTTGATAGAGACCTGTAGATGCAATGCATTTATTCACATTTGGTTACTTTTAAATACGAAGCGAAAATTATATTATGTGTCGGGTGTATATGTCATCTCTCTTATAATAGGTGGACTCCATAACTATGTGAGGTCCATATGCTGTGAGAGAGATGACATATATACTCGGCACATGATATACCACCTCCCCCTGAAGTATGATATTCTATCAGTTTGAGAGAAAGTATCACTCTATTCTCACTTACCTCACCTGTAACTGTCTGTTGTTTCAGGTCATAATTTTTTTAAGGATATTTTTATAAAAAGACTTCTTAATTCAATTTTGATATAAAAAAACATAAATAATTAGCATTTAATATTCGATATTAACCAATTGCATAAATAATTAGCATTTGTGTAATGATGCAAGTTGAAATATGAAATAAATAGTAGGAATAATATTATCTGATGTATTTTATGTGTTATCTTTTGAAAGAAACAAAATAAAAATAATGCCATATATTGAAATATCTTTTATTTTCCTCAATCAATTATGTAAAGCAATTAATCATTGATTGATTGTAATATATAGTTTCTTAGAATAACTTAGGTTCTGTGGTGTATAAATACTCTACTTCATCTTTGTAAAAATTACAACAAAAATAATATACAGAAATTGTTGAATACCACTTCTCTCTTTTACATGGTATCAGTGACTTATACCTAGCATTCCTGTTGACCCAACACACGCTTGCACATCTTCTCTAACTTTCTTTCCCCATTTTTTTCTTCCCTTTCCAACCCACGCCATGACAGACCGCGGCACCGGTAAAACAGATTTGCCACCCTCCAAGGCTACCATAGAAGCCTCTGACCCCTACTATCTAAACAACTCAGACCACTCGGGTATTGTCCTCGTTTCCAAGATGCTTGATGGAGACAACTACAATACATGGAGCCGAGCCATGCGCATCAGTTTGAGCGCTAAGAACAAGATCGGCTTTGTCACCGGCTCTATCAAACCACCTCATTCGACAGATGATAACTTCCCAACTTGGCAGCGCTGTAACGACATAGTGATGTCCTGGCTTTTGAATTCCATTCATCCGGACATAGCTAGCAGCATGATCTATACTAAGACTGCAGTAGCTGTCTGGGCAGATCTACAAGTGCATTTCTCTCAGGGCAATGATTCTCGCATTTATCAAATCCAACGAGATATTGTGGAACATAGGCAGAAGCAACAGTTTGTTTCAGCCTACTACACCAAGCTTAAATCCTTTTGGGATTAACTTTCATCCTATCATGAGACTCCATCTTGTTCGTATGGCGGGTTGGAACAACTCACCAACCGGTATGAGAAAGAAAAAGTTATGCAATTCCTCATGCGATTAAACGATACTTATAATGCTATTCATGGCCAAATCTTATTGATGCAACCTCTACACGATACTCGTCGAGTCTATTCTCTTATCCTTCAACATGAAAAGTAGGTTGAAGTTTCCCTCCGTCATGGCCATATGAATCATCACGCCATGCTTGCAACTCACTACACACAGCTGTGTCCAGCCCATCAGGAACCCAAGCAACAGAAGCCGCTCCACTGCTCCCATTGTGGTCGTGATCATCACACCATTGATAAGTGTTATTAACTCCATGGTTTTCCAGTTGGCCATAAGCTTCATGGAAAAAATGTGAAGCCTCTAAAACAACACCCCTCTCATCCCTACCATGTACACATGGACTCACATCACTCCACGGAGATCGGCACATAAGATCCTCCACCAGACAATGGCCCAAGACTTACAACTGAAGACTATAACAAACTGATGGCCATACTTTGTCAGTGTGATGGTAACCTATAGCCCCTTACAAATGCCACAGGTATCAAAAATTCGTCATCTTCAATTCTTCATGTTACTCCACCCTCCCATTTATGGATCATTGATAGTGGCACAACGGACCATGTCACTTCCACAGTTGATTTGTTAAACTCAAAAAGTTTTCCCATTACACCCACCATTAGTCTACCAAATGGTTCTCAGACCCGTATTGAGTCCGTTGGTTCCTTACGTGTCACACCTCACATTACACTTGATGAAGTCCTCAAAGTTCCACAGTTTCGAGTTAATTTACTCTCTGTTAGTAAACTCACAAAAGAATTAAATTGTATCGTCACATTCTTTTATGATTTTTGTATTGTGCAGGATGCTGCTACGAGAAAGATGATTGGCCTGGGCAAGCAACATAACGGCCTATACTACCTCGCCCAAGAACAGAACCCACTTTGGCTTACACCATCCGCAAACACTCCAACTTATGGCACCAACGCCTTGGGCATCCCTCCTCTGGTTCTATTCAAGTTCTCACTAAAATTCATCCTGCAATTTATTTTGATTCCAAGCATGTTTGTGACATTTGTCCTTTAGCCAAAAAAAACTCGTTTATCATTTTCATCTGGTTTAATTTCATCTCAAGCATATTTTGACTTAATACACTGTGATATTTCGGGACCACATCAAATACAATCTCATTCCGGGGCTCGTTATTTCTTAACTATTATTGATGATTTTACACGATATACTTGGATACATCTCATGAGTTTTAAATCTGAAACACAAGGGATATTACAGTCCTTTATTTCTTGGGTGGAAACACAATTCAATCATACAGTCAAGACTCTTCGCTCTGACAATGGCACTGAATTTCTCTCTGAAATCTTATTTCACCTCCAAAGGCATCAATTTCCAACATTCATGTCCTTCCACTCCCCAACAAAATGGAGTGGTCGAGAGACAACACCGCTATCTTTTAAATGTGGGAAGAGCTATTAGATTTCAAGCGAACTTACCATTAACATTTTGGGGAAAAAGTATTCAAACAACTTGTTATCTCATCAACCGCTTGCCAACACCCCTTCTTTCCCACATGTCACCATACCAACTCCTCTACAACCGGTTGCCTACTTATACCCATCTGCGCATTTTTGGATGCCTTTGCTATGCTACCAATTTCCTACCAACACTTAAATTCGATCAGCGAGCTCGCCGTTGCATATTTGTTGGTTATCCCATCGGTAAAAAAAGGATATAGACTTTATGATCTTACAACTACTAAATTATTTTCTTCTCGAGATGTTGTATTCCAGAAGCACATCTTCCCATTTCACAATAATCCTCAAGAAGACCAACATGACATGCTTGTTCTTCCCTTACCAGACACCTCCGATACACTAATCCCCCCACAACCATCCATTGATAACAACCCTTCATCTCAACCCACCTCTCCATCCCCCGTACTTGACTCAACCGCTCCTCTCACTGACCAAGACACTGTCCATTCTCACCTTCCGCCACTCGCCACCCGCTCTTCTACTCGCATTACACGACCCAATACCAAACTCCGAGACTTTCACCTTTACCATACTGCGAAGGTTACTCCCGGCTTGTCTTCTTCTTCGTCAAGTACGCGTCACTCTTTCCACCGATATCTTTCTTATGCTCAACTCTCACCTCATTTTTGAAATTTTGTCTGTAATATTATTACATTTGTAGAACCTACCACTTATGAACAGGCGGCACTGGACCCAAAATGGCAATAGGCAATGGTTGTAAAATTACACGCTCTTGAGCAAAACCATACTTGGACACTCACTACTCTCCCTTCCAGTCATCATCCAATTGGTTTTAAATGGGTGTACAAAATCAAACATAACTCATATGGCACCATTGAACAATATAAAGCTCGATTGGTGGAAAATGGATTCAATCAACGTGCAGGGATAAACTATAAGGAGACATTTGCCCCTGTAGCAAAATTAACTACAGTTCGTTGTTTACTTGATGTAGCTACTTTTCGCCATTGGTCCCTCTATCAAATGAATGTTCAGAATGCCTTTCTCCATGGTGATTTGCTCGAAGAAGTCTATATGTACCTTCCCCCCGGGTTTCATCGATAGGGGAGCCACACATGGTTTGTCGACTCAACAAGTCCCTTTATGGGCTTAAGCAAGCCTCTCGTATCTGGTTTCAGAAATTTTCTACTGCCATTCAACAAGATGGTTTCCATCAATCTAGAGCCGACTATTCTCTTTTTACCAAAACATCTTGCAATTCTTTCACACCAGTGCTTATATATGTAGATGATATAATCATAACCGGGAATGACGACAATGTAATTGCCGCTCTTAAAAAGACTCTTCACACACAATTTCGCATCAAGGACCTTGGCCACTTACACTATTTTCTTGGTTTTGAAGTTGCTCGATCTACTGACGGTATTTCAATATCTCAAAGAAAATATACTCTTGATATCTTAGATGAATCGGACTTGCTTGATGCTAAACCATCACTAACACCCATGGATGAAAACATCAAACTCCTACCCACAGTAGGATAATTATTAGAGAATCAATCTAATTATAGAAGATTGGTGGGACAACTGATCTATCTCACTATAACAAGGCTACAGATAAGTTATTCAATTCACATATTAAGCCAATTCATGCAGGAACCATGACAGCCTCATCTAGATGCTTTTCATCAACTTTTACGATACCTCAAAGGCGCACCAGAACAAAGATTATATTTCCCAGCTAAAGGCAATTTGCTACTACAAGGATTATGTGATGCAGATTGGGCTCGATGTTCAATTACAAGACGGATTGTGACTGGTTATTGCATTTTCTTGGAGGTGCTCTTATTTCATGGCGAACCAAAAAACAAACAACTGTATCAAGATCCTCAGCAGAATCAGAATATCGAGCCATGACTTCCATTACATGTGAGCTTACTTGGCTGAGATATTTTTTGAATGACTTGAAAATAGAACACCCACAACCAGCCAAACTATTCAGTGACAGTAAAGCTGCTATCCAAATTGCTGCTAATCCAGTTTATCATGAACGCACCAAACATATAGAGATTGACTGTCACGTTGTACGGTAACGAATTCAGTCAGGTGCCATAGTTACTGCACATGTTTGATTTGTTCACCAAACCACTCAGAACATCAACCTTTTATTTTATTCTCAGCAAGTATGGCGTCCTTGACATACACGCTCCAACTTGAGGGGGAGTATTAAGGGAACATAATCAAACTCTTAGGAAAGAATCATTTATTATATGTGATGCAATTACTAATTGATTGATTGTAATATATAGTTTCTTAGAATAACTTAGGTTATGTGGTGTATAAATACTCTACTTCATCTTTGTAAAAATTACAACAAAAATAATATACAAAAGTTGTCGAATACCACTTCTCTCTTTTACAGTTTTGATATTTTTTGACTTGTAAATTTCTCATTTTTTTTTTTGAAACAACGACAAATTTAAAACTTATTTATAGATTTTTATACTTTTTAAATTAATACAATATGCATTTAATTATTTGGTCTATACATTGATTGATAAGGAATTGATCAATGAAAATAGATAATAGTTAATATGCAAGGAAAATGATTATTTGGAATTCAATTTCCATCAGGAATACAGAGATGTTTTACCATAACAATCATTCCTCTTAACTTTTAACTAAATATATTTAGGAACAAGCTTTTATTTAATGTAAACTCGGGAATAAATTGGGTTTGATCTCGACTTTACTTGCATTATTAACTCATCTAATGCCTATGAACCTGCTCTCAAAAAACCAATTTTTTGGAGGTGCCAATACCACCGAATAATAAGTTACGAACCTCGATACAAGTTCATTATAAGCTTCATATAATGTACAAGCCAGTAATTAATCGATTTTTGAAATCGATTAGTTGTTTTAAACCGGAAAACTGGTATAGTTATGTCAGTTTGCTGGTTCAGGGAAAAACTTGAAAAAAATATTTAAACTTATTATTTATTTAATAAGGTCAATTAAGGAATATTCATCCATCTAAAACATTATAAATGATAAAAATTTAACATCCTACTACAGTCACTGACCCCAAAACCATGCTCAAATATCATCATTATAACATCCCCAGTGCAGATATGTTACCGGCAGGTGATGGATTCTCACCACTACGCTGAGCCTCTGACCATTTCTAAACCTTCTTGGTTATTCCTTCAACTCTGTTACTATGACAGACATTTATTAAATCATTTCTTGAACCAATTAATGTTACAAGAACATACACACTTACATTAAATAAATACCTATACTTTATATCCATAATATTACATAGATTTAGACTTGACTCACACCGACATACATGCATTCTATCTGAATGCAGACAACAATCTTAACATGACAGGCCCATATTCTTGTGACTGTAGTAAATTCAACTTATCGATCTCAGACTCATGTTTGGCCATGGCTCACCAGATAAAACTACCTGCAAAACAAACAGTGGAGTTGAGGGGGTCAGATCGTTTGACCGACCTGATGAGTGAATACTAAAAATAATATAATGAAATAAAAATTCATATCATAAACTTATCAGAATCTTAAAACCATTAACAAAATCTCATATCATACTTTTTTTCGAAATAGTCTCATCAAAATCAACAAGCATCCATTACCCGAATCGAGCGCAAAGATCGGGTAATGTCCGAACAAGACCATGTCGACAGAGGATAGTGGGCCGGCCATTTTCAGATGATCTGAACCCTATAACAAGCGCCCCAACGGAGCCGAAACGAAACATATACAAGTGTCACAGAGGGTCAAAAACGTAAAATTATCAAGCACCCTTGATGAAAACGGGTTTTCAAGCGTCTCGACGGAAATAAATTTTTACGGTTTAAAAATATCAAAATATTTTCGAGCACCGAGACAGAATCATATAATCATGAACGGATTCAAAAACATGTATATAAAAATCCTTTATTTTAAAACACTTATAAACATAACTTCAAATATCACATCATTAAATTAAAATCATAATATAAGAAAAACATAGATATCCACTCACAGTGCTATGGAAAATCGAGAGCGGTACATGACGTGAATGAATGTCGAGTATCTTATCGTCGATCTAAAGCCAAAACAATTGTTAGTTTCTATAACTCGGAACATTTTCATATGGCATAAAAAAATATGTAATGCATGGACTCTTAATCTTTCTGAGTATATGAGATATTTATGCCATCTATGAATTTTTTTGGCGTAGGTTTTGAGTTACGCAAGTGTGATAGCGAAATTTCAAATTTGCCTAATTGTTAAATGTAATATCCCACCTAATGCCAGGATACTACCGGCAGGAGGCATGAAAACCCATCTCCATAAGCCTCTGATGTTACTAAAATTTCGATATGACCTCTTCTAAAAATATGAAACCTGGATCAAAGTCCAGCACCTTGAGGTGTCCTGATATTAAATTCAAAAGCAATCATCTCAACTCATGCAAATAGAGCTCCGACCTGACAAATCTCAACTAATATGTAAATAGGCCTACAACCTGACATTAGACAAATAACTACAAACAACTACGTGATCAGCACAATTTAAAATTATACATATGATATAGATAAATAAAACTAAGACTGTGGGAACCAAATTACACATCCCAGAACCATACAACGACTCAATACCGACTTGACTGCATCGGGGTGTCCGCTGTCTGTAAGACGTCTATGGAAATCTTCTAGCTCTTTAAGTCCAATGTGAACCTCCAAAACTAGCAAACAGACGGGGTGTAAGCTATAAAGCTCAGTAAGTAACTCAATTCTTATGTAAATATATCAAGTAACTGTAAGAACATAAATCGTAATCAGATATATGTGAATAAACACAACTTATAAATCTCATCTCTACCCGATGGCCGTTTACGTATATTATACTTGGATAATTTACTCACTATATTGAATGCGACATTATAGTAAGCTTATTTTCTCAGTTCCACACTATACTACGTATCTATGGAATTCTGACATCTCATTAACTTATTACCTACCAAACCACCCAAACCCGCAGCTAAGACCATTCCAAACCCGTGGTGGTTTAGTCAGCTTAAACTATGGTTGGTTACTTCGTATGAATTACGTGAGCTAAAGTACAAACATTAGCTAACTATGAGGTGTAAAATTTTTACTCAAACACTGAGCTGAAACCTCGGATCTCTATATAATATAAGATATCGACGCTTGATTACATCAATTGGAATCCTCACAAATTGTATTCTATATGTGGTAGACACCCAATACTCAACCCTTACATTAATATTACAAAATCGACCATGCATCTCAACTTGCAATTATACAAGGTATATACTTATAGCATACTACGATCTTACTCATCAAATCAGAACTAGGTATGGCTAAACTTCTATATCAAGGAAAATATCCCCACCAGATAGGAGAACCAACTACCCCTGGCCGCGTAGGACAAGCTATATGAAAAAGTTAGAATTTATATATCTAAAAAATTATAGAACTTTAGTACAAACTCTGAAAACCGTATAGATTTGTAAAATAAGAAATCCTATATATTGGAAAATATCAAGACAGGTGGGAGTGAAACCGAATTTAAAATCTTTGATGGTATACAAGATCAAGTAGTGTCAAAATCATCTACATGAAATTCAAATTTGGTAATTTGTTGGAAATCAATTCTTTTATAAAAGTAAACAGTTATGCACAAGGATTATCATGAAAATCTGCATACAAAAAAACGGCGTTACCGGGTGACTTTTGAGCCAATCGGGTGACGACTGTCCAAATAGTGAATTTTTCACTGTTCGGCCAGCCCATGAACTGCCCTAACACTATTGGGGTTGACTTGGGTAGTCCCCATAAGTGTTGGGTGGTCGGTTCGGTCAAAAACGCGTTTTGCGTCATTTTGCGGAAAAATATTTTTCGTAAAGGTTTCACAAAGTTTCTACCTTATTTATGTCATTATTTGATATCCAATAAATGTGTTTAAGTAAAATATGAATAAATTATTCATATTAGATATTGAATAATTTGTTCGGTAATTTGAAAAAGTTTTAAAATTACGATTTCACCAGAACTGCGCTTCCGTGCGCCCTTCGCCCAAAACCCCAACACTAGCGGCGTTACGTATCGCCGTCCCCCTAACCCTGAAACTAGGATCTAGGGGCATTACATATCATCATCCCCCTAATCCTGATCTACATGTGCACATGTTATATCCGTTAATTTCATAGTCACATCTTAGGTGGAGTTTTCCTCCATGACTCCAAAAGTCATAGAAATCATGCTTTCAAAATCAAAGCTTTCTAAAACATTCTCAAACATCAAATATCTGTAAATAAACTCGGCTAACGCTCTATGCGCTTAAAAAGTAAGTCTCCATTAAAAAAAAAAGGAAATATCAGTTTGAAAAGAAAGTATCCACTCACTAATTTGTAATTTGCTGGTGACGTGTTGCGATGATAGCGAAACCGCATTTTCTGGTGATAATCTAGAATTAGCAAAATTCATTAGTACTAAGGTTGTGAATTATATGCTTACTGAACAAAATCTAGAATTAGCAAAATTCATTAGCTTTGGCACGATACAACTACAATATCAAGAAATCATTCGCATCCGTACTGAAAAGGCGGACCAAGAAAAAAGTATTCCTAATACTTGTCACTTTAATGACTTATTTTACGGGGATTTTCCTATTGTCAAACAATCCAAAATTAATCAAATTAATTTAACATGCTTGTGGAAATAATAAAATTGGATTAAATATCATATATCAAGCATGAAAAATGTAATGGAAGTAGGATCACACTTGTTCTGATACTATTTTTGTTGGGGTTCTCTTAAGGCGCAGCGGAAGGGCGCAGTTCAGGCGAAATCGTAACTTTTAAACTTATCGAATAAATTATTCAATATCCAATATGAATAATTCATTTATATTTCACCTAAACATATAATATTTGTTATCAAATAGCATTATAAATAATTTAGAAAATATCGCGAAACTTTTACGAAAACGTTTTTGCACAAAATGCATAAAATATATTTTTGTCCGAACCGACCAACCAATACACATGGGGGCTGCCCAGGTCAGCTCCAATAGTACTTGGGGAGTCAATGGGCTTCCCAAACAGTGACCAATTCACTGTTTGGACAGCCGTCACTCGGTAAACCCAAAACTCACCTAGTAACGTATTTTTTCACCGTTTTCACATATTTTCACTCCGAAATAATTTCCGGAAATTATTCCAATGCCCATTACACATCCAATATATTTAAATAATAAATTTTTCATCAAAAATTTTTCAAAAATTTCTAGATCTGATTTGGATACAAAAATATTCATTTTTCATGCTTTAAATCCAAATTTCTCAACATTAATCATATTAATATTAACACCAATCAAAGTCTCCACCAATGAAGAACTCAAGAACAATTCTAGGAGTTATAAGAGTGGTTATAACTCTCTTGAATGACAAACCAAGTCAGTAAATGACCAAAAGTGTGCTTGTTAACCATTAACAAGCTTACTTTAATTATCATATATGCATATATGCTTTTTTCACAAAAACAAGAGAGTGAAAAATAAAAACTTACATCATATGTTGAGCTAAGGAATCATAGGAATAATTTCCAATTCAAAATAAATGAAGAAATTACCTTTGATTTCATGTTTTCTTTGAAATTTTCCTTTAGCCTTTTGCTTTTTCTCTCACCTCTCTAACTTTTGTATTCATGAAATGCTTAACCTAATTTTGCAAAAGAAAAATGAAACCCTTTTATACTTTCCTCAAGTTGCCGAATTTTGCAAGAAATAAGAAAAATATATTTTTCAATTTTTCAAATAAAATAAAGAAATCAATCCAATTTGATAACCATTTCTTTAAATGTAAAAGAAACATTTACTCTTTAATCATTTCCAAATTTAAATATCAACTTAAATATTTTATATTTGAATTACTTTAATTATTTAACAATTAAATAATTAAATAATTATTTAAATACAAATATCTAAATATATATATATATATATTATATTTACTTTAAATAATCCAAATACATATATTAGTGATATATGTCAAATATCTCATTTGACAATTAATTAATGTGTATTTAATAAATCATATATAAATACAAATACACATTAATTAAGAAATGACCGAAATGCCCCTTATGCATGTATCTTTTCATTTAACTGTTAAGCGATTCAAATTAACTTATTTAATCCGATAAAGTATTATGAAAATTTATATGAACCAAGAGCTAAACGATACACTTCATATTGTGGGTGTAGGCACTGCATTTTTGCATATAAGTCCCGATGATGAGCCTCGTACGGAGGCACTACCTTTTATGTTGTGGAAGTCGCGGAAAACGGGTCGGAAGGAAAAGTCAAGAATTGACGTTTTGTTTGGACTTTATTCGCTTGTTTAGCTTCAGGTTCACTCGTTGGATCTCTCGTTTCAAATCACCCTTGCCCAAACCCACCCCCGCAAGCCACACTGCCTCGGCCCAGACACCAAAGCCCATGAAACCAAACCAAATCACACACCAAGCCCACCTAGAACTACCCCACGCCATTTACACAACAATTACCCCTCCACTAACTATTCAAACAACCAAATTAAACTTCTAACAAGCATGCCCCACGCCATTGACCTCAAATTTACCTTACCTCCCATTTTCAACAAAGTTTCCAAGCCATTTAATAGTCTCCCCTCACCAAGTCAAGCATAACCCTACACCATTAAATTTGGCAACCCCACGCCCATGACCAAAGCCTTCCCTTTTCCATTTTTTTCAACAAAGTTAGCCACCCCAATTAATAAGCCTAATCAATGTTATCCTACCTAATAAATGCACCACCAATTGCCTATATAAAGGACCTCTAGCTCCTTTGAAACCCCTAGCACATAACAACACATATACAACACAAGACACCCCCTCTCCTCTCAAGCTCAAGCACGCCAAACTGCCCTTGAAACAGCCCCTCACTCACGCCCACTGCCTCTGAAACAGCCCCATTCACTCATGCCCACTGCCTCTGAAACAGCCCCTCACTCACGCACCAAACTGACCTTGAATCAACCATTCACTCACGCCTACTGCCCCTGAATCAGCCTTTGTTCACGTCAAAACACCCCTGGAATAAGCCTTCATCTCTCGCCCAAAATAGCAACAAATCACCCCTTCACTTTGTCCCACATCGCCTAGGAAATCCCTTCCATTGCTCACGCCCAAAACACACCAAGCAATCACTCTTTCCCTCTATCCCACATCGCCTAAGAAACCACTCCCCTTGTTCACGCCAATTGCACTCAAACGGCCCTTGCACCTCACATAAATTACCCCAGCAAACCAGCCCCTGAAACACGCAAATCCTTCACTGCAAACCAGCCCCTGAAACACACAAATCCCTCACTGCAAACCAGCCCCTGAAACACACAAATCACCCTTGCAAACCAGCCCTCCATTCACGTAAATACCGCCCAGAAACATCACCGAAACCGGCCCCAAATTCACCGAAATCCTGCACCAAAAATAACCCATGTAATCACGTGAAACACTGCCCAAATCTGCCAGTAAAATACCACAAACCTGCCTTCAATATTACTGAAAAATACTCCCCCTAACTGCCAGTAAAATAGCCACTGAAACTGCCTAAAAAACACAAAACTGCACCCGCAATTCTGCCCCGCAAAACCCACGAACTGCACTCACAAAACTGCCTAGAAAACCTGCCAAACAGTCCAGTAAAACCCGCGAACTGTACCCGAAAAACTACCCATTTTTTACCGCCGCAAAACTGCATAGTTTATCACTAAACTGCCCCATGAAACCCGCAACTGCAAGCCAAACACCCCCGCATTACCGCAAAACAGTAGGCTTAAACCGTGACCAGAAACCGCAACGAAACGGAGTGAAAACAACGACCCGAACAGCGAAACAAGCGAAGGAACGCCAAACCAGTAAACGGAGGAGTTGCGGAGCATCAACCCTTCCGCGACCGCATATCGCACTTTCGAGAAACGACAAAGAGGTTAGACCTGAGGGAACCCATCTCATTTATTATCCTTTATTTTTAGTTATTTTGTTATTTCATTTTACATAAGAATTGTGAATTGGTGTATGATGTGATTCCGGGTTAACGGAATATGTATTCCCTCTTGCGGTATATCAGATGGAAACCCGGACGTAAATTCCGTAGCCAAATTCGAATGGACGGTATTGCGGTTTGCACTCGGGATACAATGCCACGTACCATTTGAGAGATTCACATATTTCGTTTCATCCAACCTTGTATTCGAGCATGATAGATTGTTAGTATGTTATTTATTTTAAAGCATGATTTAGCCGTTAGTACGTTATTTCTTTATGCGTGATTTAGTTATTTACCTTTCGCAATAGGATTTCATTTACGTTATGTTTAGATCGTTATTTATTCAACAAGCTTATTGTGTGATATCGTATGTTTACCGTTATGAGAATTTACTTTTAAAGCATGTGAACTTAGATTTAGGCCTTATAGGAATTTATATTACTTTTGCAAATGTATGTTTGTAGACTTGGTTAAAATTGCACAAATCCATTCATTACAAATGACATAAGTAAGGGACCATTCCGACCCAACGGTTTGAGGTCTTCCCTTGCTAGGGGTGAGTGCGGCCTTAATCATTTCCCAGTTCACACTGGGTGGCGACTCCTTTATTCTCCGGTTTAGTCCCCCGCGGGCTATTCCGTACTCCCGACTAGGCCGCGAGCCCGGAACAGCGTCGCCGATTTCTATGTCCTACAGTGGGACTATCTAATTCACTCACTCTTAAATTATGATGACCACGAATAATCTCCCTAAACTATGCAAGTCGAGGTCATTGCATACGTATAATCCATCTGTCACGGACTATCAATATTATACCAAGGATATAGAAATGAACGTCAAATCCCTAAGGTATAATATAACCGACTTTCAAATTTATAATCTCTAAATAACACTCAGAACTCACTCGCTTTTGAAGTATATCACGACCATTGATTTACTAGATCGCAAATATGTACATGATACCTATGCCCTGTACACAGGACTGACAGATTCTATCTGATACTCAGTGGATATCATGAGCATAGGTCTACACCCAACGAGCAGGCGGAGGTCTGATCTAAATAGATCGGTGACATGATTGCCATCAAATTGTGGAGGATCTCTCGTAAATCCACAATGGTATCACAAGTCGAAAGACCACTATGCTACTCGATTCGAGAAGATTCCTATTGATGTTGGTGTATCAACTATTAGGAAATCTTCGATGATCCTTTCAATATTTATCAAACGAACACCTACACGTCTATACGTGTCTCCCGAGACTCATGGTTCATTGGGATAAACCTTCAGACCAAGTCCCGATATACTACATGTACCGGTCTCAATCAACTTTTACTAACCGACCTATGTTAGTAAATCTTGACCAGAAATTTTATTTGAGAATATACAACTTATAGGGACACTTCCCAATGTCAATTACAAACTACATTGTAACTACGCACTACATTGTAAATCCTGGGTCTTTGTCTAATATATATCCTGGGTCTTTGTCTAATATATATAGGAGGGGAGAGATCTGGTCTCTATGTCTCAGAGGATCAGTAACAGTTTTAATGGCAGAATTGATATGAATATCATCTGTAAGCATGCTTTACAAAATAAATTACAGGAAAAGTAAACAGCTTTGTATTGTTTGTAAAATAAAAATGCTTACATTTTCTTTAGAGAGAACCAAAATTTATAACTAAACTAAGAGAAAGGTTTTCTTTTGAGAGAAGATGGGGTCTAGAGAAAAATTGAAAAATGGATATATATATATATATATATATATATCAATAAACCAGATTTTATTTCAATCTAACCGTAATTAGATCGAATACGTATATAAAAACAAGACGTGCAACCTTTAATATGTAATATTATGGAAAAAAAATTGTCTATATTCATCAATCTGACATAAATTGATCTGGATTGGCGTTCTGAGCACCAACCTTAACAAGAAATGACAAAGGTCATACTGTGATGGTCGACTAACTCAATTGTTCTGTAACGACCTTGATTTTGACTACTGTTACACTGTGAGATGAGTGTCACAAAATGTAAACTATGTTTGGAAACATATACTTTCGTGAGATGAATATCAGTAGATTCTTCGAGAATCTGACATTAGATGTTACGATGTTCCATTCCTGACAGCCCATGGTATTTGGACCGTACCATTTTCATACGAACTCCGATTTCTATGAATTTTATATCGTCGAAAATCTAAAATCGAGATCTATAACTTTCACGTTAAATATTTTTCTAAATTTGGAGCAGAAGCGAGTCAAAAATGAAGATAAAATATTCGTATGAATAGTACCCGGGGGTCATTCTAGAGAATTCTCTAAGTTTCTACAAATCTCTCAATTTTTCCCCATTATTGACAATTTCAAGCAAGCCCAATTATATAAAGGGGTCATTATTTATCATTTCACAAATTTTAGGGAAGAGGGAGAGATGAGAAACGTATGAAGGAGAAGAAAAAGAAAAGAGAAAGAAGAGAAGAAAAAAAAGAAGATAAAGAAGCAAAAAGAAGGGTTGCATCTATGAAGCTTAAAGGATGTGGAAAACCAGCATGAAGAAGGTAAGGAAAATCTAACCCAAGTTTTGGATGTTGGTGTTTTGACGATTATTTGATTGATTATGATTAGATGGTTAACAAGTATGAAAATAGATGATGATTGAGTAAGAATCAATTGAAGTATTGAGTTAATTTGGAGGTTTTAAGATTTAAGTATTCAAAGATTGTGTTAATGATACTATATGATCGGTTGGATATGATTTGGCATTGAGGATAATATTAATTTTATTTGGAGAATGGTTGAAGTTAAATGCTTGTGTGGAGCATGAGGTTTAGTGTTGAGAAGATTGAATGGAAAACATCATGTTAAGACCAGAAATTGGTCTTTCGTCGCAACATAGGCCCCTCCGCGTCGCGACGTGTGTAGGCATTGCATTTTTCGCATTTGAAACCCGATGATGAGTCTCAGTTGGAGGCATTACCTTTTTTAGCTAATGATATTGCGGGAAACGAAGGTCGGAAGGGGAAATTCAGAATAAGTACGTCATCTAGTTCATTTCACAAGCTCACTGTCTTCGTTAGTGCTGCGTTCGTTACTTTCGTTCGAACTCAGGCAGATTGCGGACGTTCGTGCCGCGTTCGAATTTGCGTTCGAACGGAGTCAGTATTTCTGGTTTTTGCGCTAGCCTCGCACCCTAGCCCAATTAGCCCCCCAAAGCCCATAAAACACATCCCAATTTAATTAAATTAAACATTAAACATTAAATAAAAAATTTAAAACCATTTACCAATTAAATAAAACATAAAATATAATCATATCTAATAAAGATAAATCAAATATATTAACTTCCTAACTAAACAAATCATATACTAAATTAAAAAGATGTCATGCCTAATTAAAAGCAATCATAACAAATTAAAGATATTGACTTCCTATTCTAGCCAAGATTGTCCCCCCTCAATCTTTGACTTTCCTTGCTCAATACTAAATCATATCCTAATTTGCCCAAAATCCCTTCCTTGTGAGACAAGATGAAGCCCTAGCCTTTCTCTATAAAACCACACCTCTCCATGGCATTAAGACTCCTAGTTCACGCCATCACAAGAAAAAAGAAGAAAAAGAATTTCCAACCCCTAGCTCATACACATAATAACAAACAACTCTCTTCACCCCCACTCTCACATTACCGAAAACAACAAGCCCTCAAACACTCTCATATTACCGAAAATACAATAGCCATTCACACCCCCTCCAACCACCAAAACAACTCATAATCACCACCGAAAATAGCAACCCCCTAAGCCTCCACACATCACCGAAAAATATACCCCCAACGACAGCCCAAACACGCCCCAAAACAGCCACTAAAGTACCCCCGAACAGCAGCCCCCTTCCCACCAAAACTGACCCAAATCAGTCCCTAAATCACGTCCAAACAGCAGTAATTTAACAACCCTAAAACAGCAGCAAAATACACTTAAAACATTGCCTAAAACTTAAAAACAGTAACATAAAGAGACTGCATTCATAATCCTTAAAATAATCACACACAATTGCACTAAGAACCCACACAAACTTGGAACAGTTCATTGAAACGTCAAAACAGGTGGCCTGAGCAGTGAGCAAGCAGCAAAACAGAGGCCGAACAGGAGCAGAACGGAGTTCGAACCGCAAGCAAAATAGCAAAGCAGTGAGCTAGGACGCTAAACCAGTGAACCGGAGAAGTTGAGGAGATGTACCTTTCCGACGTCCGTGAAACGCAAGCCTGAAAGTTGGCAAAAAGGTTAGACCTGAGGGTATCTTTCACACTTGTTTTTTTTTTTTTGTATTATTTGTTAAATATTACTTGCATGATTGTCATGTTGAAATGCATGTTGTGGCCCTTGAGTAGATAAATATGCATGAATTATGAGATGTAGTATGTTGTGGCTATGGAATAAAATGAGAGACGTGTCAACTCTCGCGGTATATCGGATGGAAACCCGGACATAAATTTCATAGCCGATTCCGAATGGACGGTAATATGATCTGTACTCGGGACACAACTCAACGTACCGCTTGAGTAAACGGCACCCTCTTTTGTTTTGTGTTGCTTTTGTTTATTTATTTTTCGTCACTTGAATTCTGTATGTTGTTTATTTATGCATGATTCAATCGAGCGCATGGGCTTAGTAAGTTGAATGAAAGATCCCCTATGGGGAGGGGTTAGAGCCCTTTACCACGATGCTTTGCCGCGCCGGTTGATGTGTGTTCGGTTGGATGCAAGATACGTTCAATCGGGCATACTTAGTTTGATATGGTTGTCTTTATGTTTTTATGCATGACTCAATCGAGCGCATGTGCTTAGTAAGTGGAATGAGAGATCCCCTATAGGGAGGGGTTAAAGCCCTTTACCACGATGCTTTGTCGTGCCGGTTGATGTGTGTTCGGTTGGATGTAAGATGTGTTCAATCGGGCATACTTGGTTTTGATATGATTGGCTCTATTTTTGTATGTATGATGCGATCGAGCGCATGAGCTTAGTGAGTTAGTCCAAAGGTCCTCTATTTGAGAGACGAAGAGCTTAAAAGACCACCTTTGTGACACTACTTCGCCGCGCTGGACGAAGTGTGTTTCGGTTGAATGTACGTTCAATTGGGCATACGAAGTCCTACACTTTTATTGTCTTTATTTCATGTGTTGTGATGTGACACGCATGGGCTTAGTATGTTGGTCTAAAGTTCCTCTCTTTGAGAGACCAAGAGCCCCAAAAGGCCACCTTTACGGCAGTACTTCGCCGCGCCCCTTTATTTTGTTGTTTATGTATTGCGTCCCAATTCATGCATCAGGTTTGTTCCCGTTCGAACGCGTTTACGAACGCAACTCGAACGCGCATGCATTTTGCCTTATCATGCATCAGGTCTCATTTATGTTCAAACGCGTTCATAAACGCCATACGAACGTGAGTATTCTGTTTCATTTCCGTTCGAACGCGTTCACGAATGCCATAGGAACGTGAGCATTCTGTTTCATTTCCATTCGAACGCGTTAACAAACGCCATACGAACGTGAGCATTCTGTTTCATTTCCGTTCGAGCGCGTTATCAAACGCCATACGAACGCGAACCTTCTGTTTACCTTTCGAACGCGTTTACGAACGCTACACGAATGCGAACACGCTGAACTGAGACATATTCATCACATGCCATGTATAATTGTTTCTTAGGTGATTTTTTTATGGAACCACACATAGTCATTCTTATCTTTGTGCACATAATAATGAAAATCATGTTTATTCCATTAGTTACATCATTTGCCTTAGTCTTGATTTAACGCATTACGATTCATATACCTATGCCATGATAACTTTGGAGTATTATTTCTTGTGATATATCAGATGGAAACCCAGACATAAATTCCATAGCCGATTCCGAATGGACGGTAATGCGGTCTGTACTTGGGATACAATTCCACGTATCACTTGGAAAAGTGCTCACATGTATGCTTGTGCGGTTATTATGTATGCTTGTGTTTCTTTTTTTCATGAATATGATATGCTGAATGAAGTTGTATGTTCGTTGTTACTTTGAGGTATTTTCAAGCATGTGTTCTTAGATGTGAGATATATGTGAAATGTATGTATAAGTTTTATTTTGTACCGGTGAATTTAGAAGCATGATACTCTTGGAAATAAGTGCTACTTAAGCCTGATTAAATTATTACATAAATCCTGTCATTACAAGTGACATGAGTAAGGGACCATTCCGAACCCAACGGTTTGAGGTCTTCCCTTGCGAAGGGTGAGTGCGGCCTTAAATCTCATTTTCCCGGTTCACACCGGGTGGCGACTCCATTATTCTCCGGTTTAGTCCCTCGTGGCTACTCCATACTCCCGACTGGGCCGCGAGCCCGAGACAGCATGCGTCACCCAGTTCTTGTGTTCCCACAACGTGATCTGGGGATTTTCCCAGAAACCCTTTTGGTATGTTTCCCTAGCGATGCGAAAGGTTCGAGCGTCGTGACGCGCACGAAAAAAATTAGGGTACATCTCTTGACGATTTGCGTCGTGACACACGATGCCTTACGTCACGACGCGTGATCCAAAAATTGCCCAATTCAGTTTGAAATCTCTCCAGTTCCACTCTAGCATGTTTGAGGCTACCTTTTAGGTCTCGTATCAGTTCGTATTTATATCTTCCATCAAGTCGCAAGCGTGATAAGCCTTACAGCTATAACATGTACACATATCAGTAAATTTAGTTAAGTTCCGAAACTTATCTTGTGACTAGTAAACTAATTGAGTTTTCGATTATAGATTACCCTCAGAAACCACGAATTTCTCCAGCGAAGTGAAGAGAGGCAATAAGAACTCCATAAAAGTGAGTGGACATCTTTTTTCAGAATTGATTTTATTTAACAGTTTTTCATTCCAGACTTACTATTCTCGCTTTTAGGGCGTTAGTCAATTTCTTCATCAGTCACATTTTATTGAGAAAACTGTGAAAAATGGTTTAGAAAATAAATGTTTTCGAAACATGAGTTTTATGTTTTTCGGGGCATGAGGGATAAACCCACCCCAATATGTAACTTGATATAATTTGGGATTGACGGACAGAGAACATGTGCACATGTAGAAGATTGAGGGACGATGATACGTAACGCCCCATAGATTCTAGTTGAGGGCTAGGGGACAATGATACTTAAAGTTCCTAAACCTGAGTTTCAGGTTCAGGTAGTAGCATGGATCAGTACTACCGACTCTAGTTCAGTGGCTTGGGGGACGACGATACATAATGCCCCAAGACCAGCAGTTTCAGGGACGGGAGTGACATGCTTTAGGGGACGGCGATACGTAACGCCCCAAAGTCATGGTTTTGCATTCCTGGCTCTAGTAGGCGTATAGGGGACGACGATACGTAACGCTCCCATACGTTAAGTTTTTCTGATCAATACCAGTATTCAGACATCAGATTTTTAGAAAAAGAGTTTTCGAGTATCAGATTTTCATAAAACAGTTTTCAGACAATCAACATTTAGAAAATAATTTTCATAAACCAAAATTTCAAAAGCAGATTTTAGAAAGAGAAGTTTTATAAAATTGATTCAAGCAAAGTTTTCAGGAAGATAGTTTTCATATAAGTTATTTTTGAAACTTTGGTTTTAGAACCAAATGATTTTATGTCAGAATTTCAGATTTTCGTCCACTCAATTAGATCGTACATAGATCTAACCTCCCCCACTTCCAGACTTCTTGTTTTGCAGGTATTCTCAAGTGGACAGATATTGTTGTAGTCACTTGGTTATGAAGTCCACCAGTTCAAGTCAGAGAGAGTGAGAGAGTCCAGACAGAGTCAAATAAAATTTATGTAGTAGTCTTGAGTTTTGAGACAGTCATTATTAAAGCGTGTTGTTAAGTTTTCATTTACAGATGTTGAGTTTGTATGTTATGTTTTGCTTGGGCTACGGTCCCATATTTACAAAGAAAAAAAGTATTAATATATGTCCATGATGAGAGAGTTAGAGGCTTATGGGGTTAGTACAATCTATCCTCTGCCGGAGACATCACCCAAATCGGGGATGTTACAAAGATGGTATCAGAGCATGGTCTTGGGAGTCAGTGACTGCAGTGGGTAGAGTGTTGGGGTCTTGTATACATAGTATGTCTGAGATACTTGTATGCGAGGCACTACCTCTCTAGTATCCGATCCTCGAGTACGTCCTCAAGTTCCATAGGCAGGTTAGAAAGCTTTCCTAAATCATTCGAGTAGTATTCCTTACGAGAATAATTATACTCTAGATCCAAGATTAAGATTCTTCTTGAAGTTATTCGGCCTATTACCAGAAGTACAAACGATACTATGAAATCAGATAGTAAAAGTATAAGTAAAGTTACCTGAATGAGTGGGAAGATAGATCCATGAGAAATGTAAGAGAGGACGTACAGATGATTAAGTAATCAGATAATAGTAAGGACCAGAGACACAGAGTTAGATAATAAAAGCTAATACCAAAACTAGTAATAAAAAAATTTAGCAAACCTAAACGAGAGTAAATACCGAGTAGACTTGAGTAGAGTTTCTTCCCTCCCAACAAGATTTCATTTTCTCCTCAAAAAAATTCTTCCAAGCATGTTCAATAGTTCTTAAGCATCTCATATAGATAGCAAGTTCTCTAATAACTAAGGACAATTATAAGGCTAAAGAAGCAAGAAATCGGGAATAGTCATAAATGTTTCTAATAGTTTTGAGATGCCAGAAAAATGCAGACATTCTAGATTCCCCAAACCAGGCCCATGATGAGCTTAAAATAGATCAATATTTACCGCCTCTTTTACTTAATATTTTGTTTAGTTTCTCGGGTTTGATGAACGTTTTGATATGTTTTAGTTTATTTTGCAGATAAAACAATATTGGGACTTAATGAAATCATTTAGGACGAAATATGGGTCAAATAAGGGCAAAAATTGGACTTGACATATTAATTTTGGAGATTAGAAACTTGAAAGGGCGTTTTAACGAAGTGCAGTTTTCGAAATTCCAGTTTTGTGCATCTGTCGTAATTTGGGCATAACCTTTTACTTCGATATCGGATTGAGCTGATTCAAGTTCCAGATTAAAGAAGACTCAAAGTTCTACAGCTTTAAAAGACAAAATAATTTCGAATTCTGAAGATTTCATACCCGAAATTGATGAACCATCCAGAAGTGTGTTGTATGTAATTATTAAAGTCACTTTCAATCATTTTCAAAGCAAAAAAATTAATTAATAAATAAATAATAAAAATTATCAAATCATCACCAAACATGATAAGAGATTAGTGGAGCAATTAATAATGGATTTGGTGGAGCAATTAGTGGAGCAATTAGTGGAGCAATTAATAATTGATTTGGTGGATGATTTGATGGAGGTAAAATTTGCCTATAAATACCAAGCCATTTCATTTGTAAAATTCATACTTTCTTCTAAGGAATTCCTTAAGAATACTAAGAAGATTGTATCTTGTTTGTTTATTTACAGCTTTCAGTAATTAATTTCCGCTTTCGCATTTTCTTTTCTTTACTTTTCAGTTTTTACTTTCCGCAATTTACTTTTACGCACAGTACTTTTCTTTCTTTAATTTTCAGTTTTTACTTTCAGCAATTTACTTTTCAGCAATTTACTTTCAGCAATTTACTTTTCAGTAATTTACTTTCAGCATTTACTTTCAGCATTTAATTTTCAGTATTTAATTCAGCATTTACTTTTCAGCAATTACTTTTCAGCATTTAATTTTCAGTATTTTACTTTATGCCTTTTATTTTATTTAAGTTTTTTTTTTACTACCCGTAAATATGTGTCGTAACTAAGCCAGTTATCTGGGGTTGTGATGAAATCCAATATCACCGGTTTATAAGGGGTTAGATGATAGCTTGGGTAATATAAAGATTTATTTATTGAGTCTTAATCTTAATGCTTTTTCATTAACTGGCCATTAATAAATTGAACTGGGAAACTTCAAATGAACTAGACATAAGGATTTTAAGTTTAAGACCTTAGACTCAATAGTCCACAATCTTCCTTGAGGATATATAACCCTTTAATAGATTTCCTTACAGGATAGACATATACCTGTCGGGCGGGGGTAGCCATAATTGGAACTTAAACTTAATGAATCCAGATAATTTGGTTTACATAGACATATGGTTCAATTGGGTTAAACTGGGTATTTGTGTCTGACCATCGACATAGGCTTACACATAATTTAGTGTTCCAGGTTAATAAATCAATATATTACCCAACTTTAAGATAACCACTTCATCTTTAAAATGTTATTGGAAGAAATCACAACCCTAGATAGTTTTTAATATTGAATTTTCTTAAACCTACTTTCGAACAATTTTATTTACTTGTTTTTAAATTTAGAATCGTCACCATTTCAAATCAATCAAACAACCTATTAGATACTAGTAATCATTTGACCTCATAAAATTAATAGATTAGATATTAAGTCATCGTGGGATCGATATTTTTATACTACTTGATCGATACGTGCGCTTGTGTTATACGTGTGTGTTTACGCCGGTCAAGTTTTTGGCGCCGTTGCCGGGGACTTTTTTATCTTTTACTATTAGTTTAGGGGTTAGATACGTTACTTGTATCTAATTTATTTTACTTATTGTTTTTGTTTTCTTGTGTTTCAGGTTCTCAGAAACTACATGAGACGAACCAGAAGCTTTGAACTCCGATCGCTTGACCCAGAAATTGAAAGAACTATCAGACAGTTGAGAAGGGAAAGGCGAGAAGTCCAAGAAGCTTTAGTCAACAAGGGAACCTGAACCGTTGGAGGTTGCACCACCAATTCCCATTCGAGACAGAACCATTCCGGTGGTTGACAGACTCATTTCCTGTATTGTACTTCCTCCCTTACTAGCAAATGCGTGTGACATCAAAACATGCATTCAGATGATTCAGCAGTCAGTTAAGTTCAGGGGGAATACAACTGAAGATCATAATGCCCACATTAGTAACTTCCTGGAAGTTTGCGGTACTTTCAACTACAACAGAGCATCAGAAGAAGCAATAAGACTGTGTGTTTTCCCATACTCCTTGAAGGACAGAGCTAAAGCTTGGCTACATTCACTACCAGCAGGTTTTATCACAACTTGGAACACTTTAGCCACCAAATTTCTTACAAAGTACTTTCCACCAGCCAGAACCGGAAACCTGAGGAATGACATCACATCCTTTGTACAACAAGATTCACAATCCCTCTGTGAATCTTGGGAAAGGTACAAAGATTTGCTCCAGAAATGTCCTCACCATGAGATTCCAAAATGGCTTCAAGTCCAAACATTCTATAATGGACTTTCTGGAATAATGAGAAACACAATCGATGCTGCTGCTGGAGGAGCTTTAATGGCAAAAGGAGAAGATGAAGCATGGGACCTAATCGAAGAAATGGCCAACAACAATTCCTTATGGCCAACAGAAAGGAGCATGATCCAAAAAATTACAGGAATTTATGAAGTTGGAGCCAACACAGCACTGAATTCCAAGCTGGATGTGATTTGCAAAAATATGGAAACTCTTAACATAAAAGTTAATGGTGGATCCACAAGTTCACCATTTGGAGGAGCACCTGAGTCAGAATCTTTCAACCAACATAAAGAAACAGTGAATTATGTCAATAATTTCAACAGACAGGGGAACAATCCATATTCCAACACCTACAACCCAGGGTGGAGGAATCATCCCAATTTTGCATGGAGCAACAATTCAGGGCAAATGAACAATCCACCACCCGGATTCCAACAACAGAACAAAAGCCAGGAACAGGAAAATGAACCAGGAATAACAGAAGTGTTGACCCACTTGAAAAAGATAGAAGCAAAACACGACTCTCAAGCAGCAATATATGATGCTATGTTTCAATATCAAGCAGCAAGATATGATGCTATGTTTCAATCCCAAGCAGCATTAATTCAAAGTCAATCAGCTTCTATTAAAGCACTGGAGAATCAAATTGGACAACTTGCCAATGCTCAGAGTTACAGACCGCCAGGTACCCTTCCTAGTACATAGAGCCAAATCCAAGGAACATGGGGAATGAGCAATGTCATGCCATCATGTTAAAAAGCGGTACTGAAATGAACAAAGATGTTGGAATCAAGGAAACAACAATTGAAGATTTTCCAAAAGAAACAAAGCAACGATGGAGGAAAAAGAAGCAAAGGAAAAAGAACAGATCACTCCACCTCCACTTTTCCTCAGCGTCTTCAGAAGAATAAACTGGACAAGCAGTTTGCTCGATTTTGGAGGTGTTCAAAAAGCTGCATATCAACATTCCATTTGTAGAAGCGTTGGAACAAATGCCCAGCTATGCCAAATTCATGAAAGACATTCTTTCACGAAAGCGGAGATTGGGAGATTACGAGACAGTAGCATTATCTGAAGAATGCAACGCTATCATTCAAAGGAAACTTCCCCCAAAGTTGAAAGATCCTGACAGTTTCACTATTCCTTGCATCATAGGAGAACATAACTTTGGTAAGGCTCTATGTGATTTAGGTGCGAGTGTTAACTTGATGTCTTTTCCTATTTTCAGGAAATTACAGATTGGAGAAACAATACCCACCTCAGTCTCTCTACAACTTGCTGATAGAACGCTCGTATTTCCAAGAGGCGTAGTTGAGGATGTGCTGGTCAAGGTTGACAAATTCATTTTCCTAGCAGATTTTATTATCCTTGATATGGAGGAAGACGAAGACGTTCCGATCATTCTCGGGAGACCATTCTTGGCTACAGGTCGAACCATTATTGATGTACAAAAATGAGAATTAACTATGAGGGTACAAGACCAAGAAGTAACATTCAATGTTTTCAAGGCCATGAATTTCCCAGATGATGAAAAGAAGGAGGAATGTTTCAAACTTGATGTGATACACAATATCGTTCAGAACTCTGATGAAAGAAAAAGTTATACTGACAAACTTAAAACATGTCAATTACCTGTGGAGCCTAAAGATAAAGCATCTTTTGCACTGAAGAGCCAATTCTTGCTCTACAAGCAACAGAAGAGAAATAGTTCCACCAGCTCAACGAATTGGAGGAATTTCACAATCAGCCTTTTGAGGATGCCAAATTGTACAAAGAAAAGGGCAAGAAATACATGATGAGAAGTTAGTGCGCATACAACTGGAACCAGGGCAGAAGGTACTGTTAAACAAATCAAGGGTGAAATTCTTCCCATGGAAGCCAAAATCACGGTGGTCAGGTCCATTTGTGATCACCAAAGTTTTACCAATAGAGCCATTGAGATACATGATCCTGACTCCAACAAGACTTTCAAGGTTAAAAACAAGCGTGTCAAACACTACTGGGGAGAATCATTTGAGCGACAAAAAGAAAGTGTTACAATTTCAGATCCAGCTTAACATTCGAGAAGTCAAGTCTGGCTGACGACTCAAAACTTAGCGCTAGCAGGGAGGCAACCCGTGTAATTTTTGTATATATTGTGATCTGGTGTGTTTTATTTTTTGTGTTTAATTTTTGCAGGTTTAGTCATTTCACGATGGAAGAAGCTCTCGCAAATCTTCACAAGCAATTTCCTTCTCTCCCTCAAAAATCTCTGATGAAAGTCTACAAAGCTCGCTTGGAACGGATGAGACTACTGATGATCAAAGGTATTCCTAATGACATTCGTTGGGTAATTGAAGCACGAGTCCGATTGGCAGGTGAGTCTTCTGACTCTTTTATTTCACATCTGCCTGGTTTTGGAAGAAGCACCTATGCAAAGAAAAGTAGAGCTAAACAAATGGGTGTTTGTTACAAATGTGCACGCTGGAATTGCAATACTCGTTGTCGTTCTTTAGGAATGGTGTCTGATAATCGCGAAGACAAAATTAAATTCATTAGGGATGGCATGAGTAATGAGTCTTTGGATGACATATCTAAAACTCTTGAGACGCATCCCAGTGGATATGTTCACATAGCTATTCGCAAATTACATACACAATTCCAAAAGGAAAGACAACTGTTAAGTCTCGGGAATCTGACTCAAAAAGACCCTGTTTGCCAATTTATAAGAAAATTGGATGGGAAGCTTATCCCTGACGCATAGACGTCAATCAAGCCGTCACTTTTCTTGTAAAAATTATATCTCTTTGACTTTTCCTAATAATTGTGATTTGTTTTGTTGTTTTCTTTTATTTTCTCCGACAGGATCCAGACTTTTTGACTATCACGATATTATTTCACTACTAATCGTCCTTTGGAAGATACTTGTGTTATTTTTTACGCACCCTTTCAGGTACTATAAATTCAGCCCGTCATTGCACTTTTGAAGGCATCCAGAGTTGAGAAAGAAATACATATAAAAATGGAAGCCACTTCAAGAAGACGAGTTGAGAACATCTGTGTGTTTTGCGGTAGTAGTGTTGGTGTAAGCCACAATACGTAGAAGCAGCACATGAATTGGGTCGAGTCTTGGCTGCAAGGAATATGCACTTAATATATCGGAGGCAATCTTGGACTTATGGGGATCGTTTCAAAGGTCATACAAGAAGGAGGCAGTCACGTTTTGGGAATCATCCCAAACCCTTGGCAGAAGCAAATCTTATTGAACCATCAAACGAAGAGGAACTAATTGTGCCAGGTATGTCTGAACGACTGGTAGAAATGATTAACCGTGCTGATGCTTTTATTGCTTTGCCAGGTGGCTTGGGTACATTGGAGGAAATTTTTATTGTGCTATCTTGGGCGAATCTGAACATACACCAGAAACCAATTGGGCTGTACAACGTTGATGGATTTTATGATTTTCTTTGTGTATTTCTTGATGATGCCCGGAGAAATGGGTTCGTGTCAAAACCATTGAAAGAACTCCTATTTACTGCCAGAACTGCTCCGGATCTAATTGATCAACTCTTAGCCTATGAACCACGAGTTGACCCTATCCTTTCAAAGATAAATTGGTCCGAGGACGATCATGGTAAGAGGCGTCGTGTTAATTTGGATCTTAACCTTTAATTTCTTGTAGAATTTCAGCTAACCAGGTACTACCTTCTAAACTCTTTTTCTACTGTTTAAGACATTGGGGACAATGTCTCATTTAGGTTTGGGGAGGGAATTAGTTGATCAGTACCTTGTTTTTAGTTTGTGTGTTCTTTTTATTTTTAGTCCAAAACTTTTCGAAAAATACAAAAAAATTGAAAAATTTTCAAAAATTACAATTTTTTTTTTTTTTTTTTGTGTTTTTTTTTGTGTTTTTTTTTGACTATGAAATTGGTGAGAGATATCTTAGTAAGGAGTTTCCACTTCTGATACGTATCTCAAACCTATATCGGAACAAGTTAATTTTTGTTTATTTCCTTTTAAATTATTTAATTGTAAATTCTCCATAAAATTGACTAAAATGGATCTTCATATGTTCAGTTAGCAGATATTATCAACATACATAGTAACATACGAACATGAACTAAAATTGAAAAGTTTGTAATATTCAGTGCCCTAGTTTAATTGGAGGAAGCATCTAAAAAAAATAATGGAGTAAAAAAAAAACAAAACATCAGAGATCTGAGTTATTAAGTCTGTAAGGGTGTTTTAACACCTAATGCCCTAAAACCAACTGGTTTAGGAGTCACTGACCCAAAGCTCGTTACATGGATCAAAGATGCTGCCAAAAATATATATCTGAAGTCTGAGTAATTAAGTCTGTAGGGGTGTCTTAACACTTGGTGCCCTAAAGCCAACTGGTTTGGGAGTCACCGACCCAAAGCTCGCTACATAGACGGAAGATATTGTATATAAAAAAAAATCAAAGAAAAAAAAATCAGAAAAATTATTCCATTGCCATAAAAAAGGTGTGAAATCTGATAGAACTTTAGGACAAAAATATTACTCTCTTATCAACTACACTTGTGACTGTTGTGGGCAAAAATGAGATTGATTAATACTTTGTTGGCTGTGTATATGGAGAATGGTAAATATAATCGGAGAATTTACTTATTCGGTAATTTAGAATGAAACAAAACAACTATTGACTTGGAGTAGGAGTTTCACCTGATTAGTCACTAACTTCTTTATTCTCTTTTCTTTTCTTTTGTCTTTTTTCTTTGTGTGCATTAGTTTTATTATCTTTTTACTTTTTTAAAACGTTTGTGGGTATCGTTGCTGTAAGCCCTTACGAGACTATAACTCGTCCACTAGGGACACCTAGGGGTTTAAAGGCTTGTTGCATATGCTAAATGCAACTGTGATCCCTATGAAAGTGGCTTAATTTAATTTTAATTGTTTCTTGTATTTTATTTTGTTGTTTTGCTCGAGGACTAGCAAAATGTTAGGTTTGGGGGTGTGATGAGCGGAAAATATATCAATATTTACCGCCTCTTTTACTTAATATTTTGTTTAGTTTCTCGGGTTTGATGAATATTTTGATATGTTTTAGTTTATTTTGCAGATAAAATAATATTGGGACTTAATGAAATCATTTAGGACGAAATATGGGCAAATAAGGGCAAAAATTGGACTTGACATATTAATTTTGGAGATTGGAAACTTGAAAGGGAGTTTTTAACGAAGTGCAGTTTTGGAAATTCCAATTTTGTGTATTTGTCGTAATTTGGCATAACCTTTTACTCCGATATCGGATTGAGCTGATTCAAGTTCCAGATTAAATAAGACTCAAAGATCTACAGCTTTGAAAGACAAAATAATTTCGAATTCTGAAGATTTCATGCCCGAAATTGATGAACCATCCAGAAGTGTGTTGTATGTAATTATTAAAGTCACTTTCAATCATTTTCAAAGCAAAAAAATTAATTAATAAATAAATAATAAAAATTATCAAATCATCACCAAACATGATAAGAGATTAGTGTGTTTTATTTTTTGTGTTTAATTTTTGCAGGTTTAGTCATTTCACGATGGAAGAAGCTCTCGTAAATCTTCTCAAGCAATTTCCTTCTCTCCCTAAAAAATCTCTGATGAAAGTCTACAAAGCTCGCTTGGAACGGATGAGACTACTGATGATCAAAGGTATTCCTAATGACATTCGTTGGGTAATTGAAGCACGAGTCCGATTGGCAGGTGAGTCTTCTGATTCTTTTATTTCACATCTGCCTGGTTTTGGAAGAAGCACCTATGCAAAGAAAAGTAGAGCTAAAAAAATGGGTGTTTGTTACAAATGTGCACGCTGGAATTGCAATACTCGTTGTCGTTCTTTAGGAATGGTGTCTGATAATCGCGAAGACAAAATTAAATTCATTAGGGATGGCATGAGTAATGAGTCTTTGGATGACATATCTAAAACTCTTGAGACGCATCCCAGTGGATATGTTCACATAGTTATTCGCAAATTACATACACAATTCCAAAAGGAAAGACAACTGTTAAGTCTCGGGAATCTGACTCAAAAAGACCCTGTTTGCCAATTTATAATAAAATTGGATGGGAAGCTTATCCCTGACGCATAGACGTCAATCAAGCCGTCACTTTTCTTGTAAAAATTATATCTCTTTGACTTTTCCTAATAATTGTGATTTGTTTTGTTGTTTTCTTTTAATTTTCTCCGACAGGATCCAGACCTTTTTGACTATCACGATATTATTTCACTACTAATCGTCCTCTGGAAGATACTTGAGTTATTTTTTACTCACCCTTTTCAGGTACTATAAATTCAGCCCGTCATTGCACTTTTGAAGACATCGAGAGTTGAGAAAGAAATACATATAAAAATGGAAGCCACTTCAAGAAGACGAGTTGAGAACATCTGTGTGTTTTGCGGTAGTAGTGTTGGTGTTAAGCCACAATACGTAGAAGCAGCACATGAATTGGGTCGAGTCTTGGCTGCAAGGAATATGCACTTAATATATGGCGGAGGCAATCTTGGACTTATGGGGATCGTTTCAAAGGTCATATAAGAAGGAGACAGTCACGTTTTGGGAATCATCCCAAAACCCTTGGCAGAAGCAAATCTTATTGAACCATCAAACGGAGAGGAACTGATTGTGCCAGGTATGTCTGAACGACTGGTAGAAATGATTAACCGTGCTGATGCTTTTATTGCTTTGCCAGGTGGCTTGGGTACATTGGAGGAAATTTTTATAGTGCTATCTTGGGCTAATCTGAACATACACCAGAAACCAATTGGGTTGTACAACGTTGATGGATTTTATGATTTTCTTTGTGTATTTCTTGATGATGCTCGGAGAAATGGTTCGTGTCAAAACCTTTGAAAGAACTCCTCATTACTGCCAGAACTGCTCCGGATCTAATTGATCAACTCTTAGCCTATGAACCACGAGTTGACCCTATCCTTTCAAAGATAAATTGGTCCGAGGACGATCGTGGTAAGAGGCGTCGTGTTAATTTAGATCTTAACATTTAATTTATTGTAGAATTTCAGCTAACCAGGTACTACCTTCTAAACTCTTCTTCTATTGTTTAAGACATTGGGGACAATGTCTCATTTAGGTTTGGGGGAGGGAATTAGTTGATCAGTACCTTGTTTTTAGTTTGTGTGTTCTTTTTATTTTTAGTCCAAAATTTTTCAAAAAAACAAAAAAAATTGAAAAATTTTCAAAAATTACAATTTTTTTTTTTGTTTTTGTGTTTTTATTTTGACTATGAAATTGGTGAGAGATAGCTTAGTAAGGAGTTTCCACTCCTGATACGTATCTCAAACCTATATCGGAACAAGTTAATTTTTGTTTATTTCCTTTTGAATTATTTAATTTGTAAATTCTCCATAAAATTGACTAAAATGGATCTTCATATGTTCAGTTAGCAGATATTATCAACATACATAGTAACATACGAACATGAACTAAAATTGAAAAGTTTGTAATATTCAGTGCTCTAGTTTAATTGGAGGAAGCATCTAAAAAAAAAATGGAGTAAAAAAAAAAAACAAAACATCAGAGATCTGAGTTATTAAGTCTGTAAGGGTGTTTTAACACCTAGTGCCCTAAAACCAACTGGTTTAGGAGTCACTGACCCAAAGCTCGTTACATGGATCAAAGATGCTGCAAAAATATATATATCTGAAGTCTGAGTAATTAAGTCTGTAGGGGTGTCTTAACACCTGGTGCCCTAAAGCCAACTGGTTTGGGAGTCACCGACCCAAAGCTCGCTACATAGACGGAAGATATTGTATATAAAAAAAAATCAAAGAAAAAAAAATCAGAAAAATTATTTCATTGCCATAAAAAAGGTGTGAAATCTGATAGAACTTTAGGACAAAAATATTACTCTCTTATCAACTACACTTGTGACTGTTGTGGGCAAAAATGAGATTGATTAATACTTTGTTGGCTGTGTATATGGAGAATGGTAAATATAATCGGAGAATTTACTTATTCGGTAATTTAGAATGAAACAAAAAAACTATTGACTTTGAGTAGGAGTTTCACCTGATTAGTCACTAACTTCTTTATTCTCTTTTCTCTTGTCTTTTTGCTTTTGTGTGCATTAGTTTTATTATCTTTTTACTTTTGTAAAACGTTTGTGGGTATCGTTGATGTAAGCCCTTACGAGACTATAACTCGTCCACTAGGGACACCTAGAGGTTTAAAGGCTTGTTGCATATGCTAAATGCAACCGTGATCCCTACGAAAGTGGCTTAGTTTAATTTTAATTGTTTCTTGTATTTTATTTTGTTGTTTTGCTCGAGAACTAGCAAAATGTTAGGTTTGGGGGTGTGATGAGCGGAAAATATATCAATATTTACCGCCTCTTTTACTTAATATTTTGTTTAGTTTCTCGGGTTTGATGAACGTTTTGATATGTTTTAGTTTATTTTGCAGATAAAATAATATTGGGACTTAATGAAATCATTTAGGACGAAATATGGGTCAAATAAGGGCAAAAATTGGACTTGACATATTAATTTTGGAGATTGGAAACTTGAAAGGGCGTTTTAACGAAGTGCAGTTTTGGAAATTCCAGTTTTGTGCATCTGTCGTAATTTGGGCATAACATTTTACTTTGATATCGGATTGAGCTGATTCAAGTTCCAGATTAAAGAAGACTCAAAGATCTACAGCTTTGAAAGACAAAATAATTTCGAATTCTGAAGATTTCATGCCCGAAATTGATGAACCATCCAGAAGTGTGTTGTATGTAATTATTAAGTCACTTTCAATCATTTTCAAAGCAAAAAAATTAATTAATAAATAAATAATAAAAATTATCAAATCATCACCAAACATGATAAGAGATTAGTGGAGCAATTAGTGGAGCAATTAATAATTGATTTGGTGGATGATTTGATGGAGGTAAAAGTTGCCTATAAATACCAAGCCATTTCATTTGTAAAATTCATACTTTCTTCTAAGGAATTCCTTAAGAATACTAAGAAGATTGTATCTTGTTTGTTTATTTACAGCTTTCAGTAATTAATTTCCGCTTTCGCACTTTCTTTTCTTTACTTTTCAGTTTTTACTTTCCGTAATTTACTTTTACGCACAATACTTTTCTTTCTTTAATTTTCAGTTTTTACTTTTCAGTAATTTACTTTCACCATTTACTTTTCAGCAATTTACTTTTCAGCAATTTACTTTCAGTAATTTACTTTTCAGCATTTACTTTCAGCATTTAATTTTCAGTATTTAATTTCAGCATTTACTTTTCAGCAATTACTTTTCAGCATTTAATTTTCAGTATTTTACTTTATGCCTTTTATTTTATTTAAGTTTTTTTTTACTACCCGTAAATATGTGTCGTAACTAAGCCAGTTATCTGGGGTTGTGATGAAATCCAATATCACCGGTTTATAAGGGGTTAGATGATAGCTTGGGTAATATAAAGATTTATTTATTGAGTCTTAATCTTAATGCTTTTTCATTAACTGGCCATTAATAAAATTGAACTGGGAAACTTCAAATGAACTAGACATAAGGATTTTAAGTTTAAGACCTTAGACTCAATAGTCCACAATCTTCCTTGAGGATATATAACCCTTTAATAGATTTCCTTACAGGATAGACATATACCTGTCGGGCGGGGGTAGCCATAATTGGAACTTAAACTTAATGAATCCAGATAATTTGGTTTACATAGACATATGGTTCAATTGGGTTAAACTGGGTATTTGTGTCTGACCATCGACATAGGCTTACACATAATTTAGTGTTCCAGGTTAATAAATCAATATATTACCCAACTTTAAGATAACCACTTCATCTTTAAAATGTTATTGGAAGAAATCACAACCCTAGATAGTTTTTAATATTGAATTTTCTTAAAACTACTTTCGAACAATTTTATTTACTTGTTTTTAAATTTAGAATCGTCACCATTTCAAATCAATCAAACAACCTGTTAGATACTAGTAATCATTTGACCTCATAAAATTAATAGATTAGATATAAGTCCTCGTGGGATCGATATTTTTATACTACTTGAACGATACGTGCGCTGTGTTATACGTGTGTGTTTACGCTGGTCAGCCCATATGCAAATAAGACGAATGACGTTAGGGGAATTAATGATTGCCCTAACCAAAGAATCCAATAAGGCCCTAGCCTACCCATATCCTCACTCCCCCATGATATCAGTTAAGGAAGCTGACCTGATAAGAGCCTATCTCATACCTACCCTACATGAGCAATAGACTCTACCAGGATATAGAGTACCAGAATAAGGAT
>SKCR01050405.1:0-38632 GCA_019454045.1 Zanthoxylum bungeanum
AATTACGTACATATTAGCTAGGCTTATATGGCGAACGTGTCTGAACGTAGAGAGTTCCAATATCAAGTGTACTCGTTGAGCACTTTGGTAACCAATTAATTTTGATAAAAAAAATATTTGATATTATAATTATCAACTAAGATAATCAAGTGTCATTGGATAATATTGATTATTTATTTTGACCTAATTGGATTAATTCAATAATTACACAATGGCTTAATTGTAAAATCATAATTATCTCTACCATTTGAGGATATTATGGTAATTATAAGTTTGTCATAATAGGTGGTTTTGACTTGATTTAATTGGATTAAATCAAAGTGGCAAACATTTAACTAATCTATTTCCTAATTCTTGTCTTGATTTAATTAGATTAAATCAAAGTGGTAGACAATGGAGATTAATCACACATAATTATACATATTTGGACAAATTAGATTAAGCCCACCTAAAAGTTGATTATGACTTTTATTAATTAAAAATTACCTAAGTTTTGCTATAAATAGCAAGCTTTAGGAAGGTTATAATTAAGCAAAGCAAAAGCTTGAGAAAGCTAAATACAAGCAAGAATTATAGAAATTAGCATAAGTTAGAGAAGTGTTTAGAGAACATTTGTGAGGTCTCTACAACATTTCAACTAGGAGATATCAAGATTGGATCTTGGGGTGAAGCTTGCCATCATTAGAATCAAGATTGGATCTTGGAGTCAAGCTTGCTAATTCTTGGAAGTTCTCCAAATATTTTCACAAGGTGAAGTAGATTGGATCTTTGAATCAACCTTGCTAGGTAAGTTTGATTCTCTCCAAAAGCTATATTTTTCATTAGTGAGACATATAGTGTTGAATTATGTATTAGATACATAATGTTGAAATTAGGCTAATTAATTGTGTAAGGATGCTTTGGAAGTATACAACACAATATGCTTGTAATTGGGTCAACATGTTTATTTTAGACATAGACATAAAATTAGAGTTTGGAACTATGGATAATAGCTTAAAGCTAATGCTACCATTCTAAAATCACTTTACCACATTTGGGTGATCTAGAATTGTTCACAAGACATTTCTTATTGGGATTCTAATTTGGTTTGTGTTTTGGATTCAAAATTTACGCAATTGCGTATTTAGAATAAATTTATATTTTTGTAAAAAATTTGATATTTTGAAAAACTTGAATTTTATTCTATAACATGTGTTGATATTGGTTTTGATGATAAAAATATTAGCAATTAGGGTAGAATACCCTAATTCCTTATGTACGGGCCAAATTTGGGCCCAAGGATAAAATCGTCTTTTCGCTTCTGATTTGTGGATAGATAAGGCCCAAGACAGCAGTCCGGCCCTAAAGACTTCAAAAGCCCAAAGACACGTCTCATATTTCCATCTTAATCTCTCAACTACTGTAACCCCGTTTTGCTAATAAATACACATACTCCACATGGTGATACTCTCCACTCACCAAAAGCTCATAATTATTAGACATGTTATAGGCCCATGTTTACTAATTACAGCTTCAAAACCAACTCAAAAGGTGATGACACTGATCCTATAAATAGCAACATAATTCAGAGCATTCTCATTCAAGTCTTACTTCACAAATTAGAACTCTCTGAGCTTCATACATTTCTAAACATAAACACACCGCCCTCACGACAATAAAATAGAGATTAAAGTAACATCAAGCCTTACTCTTCCTTATTTTCTGCTCTTCCTCGTCGGAGTGCCTACGGCACCCACCATACCGGTGGGCAGAAACCTCCTCACTTATTTTACCTTTATTTTGCAGGATCGCTAGTGCCCCATACTACAAATTCTCGATTGTGGACCTCGGGCGAAAATCAGCATCCACACCTTCAGCTCTCTGGAAAGAGATCTGAAGGTGTTAAAAGACGCAAATGAAATTAAAAATAAATAAATAAAATTGTTTGCACAGTGCGCGTGCTAAATTTATTTTTCTTCATTCTTGAGCTTCCGGACTCAAATTCAGTCCTGGTTTTTTCCTATACACTCGTAATGGAATATAGTATTTCCTTAAATTATTTAAAATACACCCATACTTGATATCCTTGGATTAGACTCATTTCTGCTACGCGGGATACCGATCCGACCCTAGGGGTACCGATCCGACCCTAGGGGTTCCACACTGCCTCTACAGTTATGTCAATCAATTATTACTCAATTTCTTAGTTTATTAGCCAATAATCCTAAATTATTCTACTTCCTCTCCCCGAGTGTCGAATGAAAATATTATTAATTAATGACTTTGATATCCTTTTAAAAATGAAATAATTAACAACTCATTACGTTTTGTGATTATTTGTTAACGATTTCAAAGGAATTATAGGCCGCTCGAACTCTATAAAATTTATAGATTATATTTTCTATATCCTATTCAAAATCTCATCTCCCGAGTGATAGATTCAAACATGGAATCATCTAATTTATTGCCAGCAAACCAGAAACATTAAACACAAGAAAATATAAATAAACTGATTTAAAACTTAATAATAATTAATTGGCAATCAAATACATAGGTTCAAGCTTAGGCTACATCATCTTCTAAAATAAGAAAATTAGTTCATGACTAAATAGAAGAACAATGAAAACAGAGTTAAGAACATGTTGAACATCATAAGATTTTGAAGAAATAAACTAGAAGATAAAACCTGAATCGAATCCATTCATCTTTGAATGTCACCATCTTCTTCTTATATTCTTACTCTTTAATTCCCTCATTGGATCTCTCTAAATTATGTGTTTTGAGTTATCTTGTTGTGTCGAATCTCCTCTCTAGGGTTTTAGACGAATTATATATTTATAGGGAAGTTCTGGAGTCATTCAGCATGTAGAAAATAGATTCCTTATGGTTCTAAATTTCTTCTGGGGCATCGCGACGCCAGCTTCTCTGGACAAACTTATGTTTTCTTCATGACTAGTGGCGTCGCGACGCCAGCTCCTCTGTCAGGATGACTTGTTTTTGCGTATTTTTCACTGCTTGCTTCTTTTAAATCCTTAAGCTCCCAAAACACGTTCATTTTCCCTAAGGTCCATTCTCTAATGCTTGTTATCAATAAAACTGATAAGTGTGAATTATACATACTCATCCATGCATCATCAGGTTGTTATTTTGTTAAATTCCATGTAATTTAATGTATTTTGGATTTGTTTGGTATTCTATTGATAGCGAGCATTAAGAGCATGGATTTTGGACAGTTGTACGCATTTTGAGAGCCTATGGATGCAAAGAAAGCACGCGAGAAAATCATATAAGAGCTGAACAGAGTCATCCTGGAATTAAGGATGGCGCCGCAGCGCCAACATGTGGCGTTGCGGCCCAAGCATGCCTCATATAAAATGCCCGAGGGTTTGGCGCCGCGGTGCCAACCTTCTGGCATCGCGACGCCATGCCAGAATTTGAGATGGATTAGGGCTTCAGCAGCAGATGCACGGAAGGACTCCGGGGTTTTCCTATAAATATAACATCACGTCCAAAACCTAAAGAGGCCGATTAGACATAGCAACAAAGTTCAAAACACTAAAATTAATACATCTAAAAGAGGAGATCAAAGCACAAAGGAAGGAGACAAGGTGGTGAAGGCCGGAAACACAAGGAATTTGATTCGAGTTTCATTCTCTTTATTTTTTCTTGAGACTCTTCTACTTATTATTATGTTCTGGATTCAATTGATGTTGTCTTTTAATTTAGTCATGAACTAATTCTCTTATTATATTGTATGATATAGCCTACTGCTTGAGACTATGTATTGATTGCCAAATAACTTTTATACAGTTTTCATTCAGTTTATTTATGTTTTCCTGTACTTAATGCTTCTTATTTGTTGGTCACAATTCTTATGATTTTATGTTTGAAATCTTTCGCTCATGAGAGGGGATTTCGAATAGGATTCGGGAAATATAATCTAGGAAGTTTATAGAGTTCGGGATATATTAATTCGTTTGCTTGAATTAAAATCCAATTTAATTTCGCATTGAAATCCAATTTCAATTAATATATCTAATATATTATTTTAGCCCAAATAAATAAATTAAATAGTAAAATCCAATTTAACTATTAAATTTACTTTGCCGATTAATTCCAAATTAATCGCGTTCTCTCTTTTAGACGAATTTAATCCCAGATAAATTCTTGACGCAATTAATCCCAGATTAATTTTCTGTCCCATAATTAATCCCAAATTAATTCTTGCCGTAATTAATCCCAGATTAATTTTCTCTCTAATAATTAATCATAGATTAATTCCGTTCGAGTCAAATGTCATCGGTGAATCTTTGGGAAGCGACCTAAGAGATCCCTGGATATGTTGGCAGTAAATACGGTCATAGGACTATCCGAACACGTGCGTACCCGGTACCACGTTCTTACCGATTTACAAGACATGGTTGGCTTCTAGCAAAGCACTGTGCCTACCCAATTCTCCAGAAATATTCAACGAGGAATATATAACCTTTATCAGGCGCAGTATACAGTGTATTGCGTATTACGATCCACTATCAGATGTCACATGCTAGGCCTGGGGCTAGAATTGTGTCTGCCCCATACGAAGCATATATCGGATCACTAGCAACTAGTCTCTGTAATCGGATAATCATGGCCCAGTCATACTATCTCGATAGTTGCAGCATTTAAGAGTACCAGTTCTGTATCCCTGCGTGATCATCATCTCCATATGACTGAAGTGATACTTCCATCTTGACATCACACCAAATACACTACAATTCTCAGTGTACCTAGAAGAGGCGTACACAGAACCTGTTAAAGCTCCAGACGACCAAAACCAAAGTATATTGATTTTCGTAAGTATTAGAGATGCAAGTCTCAGGTTAAGGCCAAATACACCTACCCTGATGTGGATTCCCATAGACACATAGTCATACTACCAATTGGATTCTGATGGGCTATCCAGAGTGAAGTTGTTCCCGTTCCAACGGCTAACAGAACTTGTTATCACACTTGCATAAGTATCAAATACTTAAATTTATGAGAACTATGCCGTTAAGCTTCCATAACGCGCACAAGTGTAATACTAGCCTATTCCGCATTATCGATGTCCAGTCTCGATAATACTATGACTAGAGATATTTAATGATTAAACTTTTCGTGGATTAATCCCGTCTCATATCATATTAATCCGGTACTAATCATAGGGACTTTTATCATTTATATATCCAAGTAATCCAATTACAAATGATAAAAGAGCAATTTCTTTTGTCACATAGTTAATTTGTACAAAGAAAACCATGTCTTTTACAAATAGTGATATTATGGGTCATAATTATCCAACACGTAAACCATTAACCACTTCCAATGGCCAAGTGAACGCACTACGGTGACCAACGTGGCAGGCATACATGAAATAGACCCTCTAGTTACACTAACAACTCAAATTTCAACCCTCTTGACTCATGTAGCAGCCATGACAAATCAACGAGTACAACCATCTATTGAATATGCGGCGGCTGCAAATATGCTGTTATTGGAAGGAGACCCGAGTTTTGAGCAAGTTCATTATGTGAATGATAGGAACTTCAACAATTATAGAGGTAACCCTTCATCAAACCATTATCATCCTGGACTTCGTCACCATGAGAACTTCTCTTATGCCAACACAAATAATGCCTTGCTACCCCCACCTGGTTTCAACAACCAGATGTCAGAGCCGAAACCATCATTAGAATACCTCATGAGCACATTTGTCGCCAAATCCACATAGAGGTTTGAAAATAATGAGTCACGTCTAAACAACATTGAAACCCACATGGGAAATATAGAGGCGACGATGAAATCATTGGAAGTCCAAATTGGCTAGCTTGCCTCTTCGATTACACACCCACAGAAATGGGCATTCCCAAGAAATACCGAGATAAACCCTTTAGGAATAGTGTCAGACTATCACCCTAAGGAATGGAAGACATGTCAGAAATACCTCTGATGATCAAAGCAGCCAAGACAAGGAAGTAGAGACACAAGAGGATACAATAACAATAAGAGACCAGAGTGAACCCTCTCCAATATATGTGAAACCTCAAATTCCTAAGACATCTTTTCCGTATCCCCAGAGATTCCAAAATAAGAAGTTGGATGTGCAATTCGCTAAATTTTTGGATATTTTCAAAAAGATTCATATCAACATTCCCTTCACAGATGCTTTGGAACAATGTCCAACTATGTAAAGTTCATGAAAGAGATCATGTCCAAGAAAAGAAAGTTAGAAGATTTTGAAACAGTGAATCTCACAGAGGAATGCATTGCAATAATCCAAAAGAAATTGCCTCAAAAGCTTAAAGACCCATGGAGCTTCAATATACCTTGCAACATCAGAGGCTCTACCTTTACTAAAGCCCTATGTGATCTAGGAACAAGCATTAATTTGATGCCTCTTTCTGTTTTCAGAAAAACTGGGCCTTGGTGATGCAAAGCCAACAACTATCATATTGAAATTGGCGGATAGATCTATCACTTATCCTAAAGGAGTCAATGAAGATGTGTTAGTAAAGGTAGATAAGTTCATATTTCCAGCAGATTTTGTAGTGTTGGATATGGAAGAAGATCAAGAAATCCCTCTGATTATTGGACGCCCATTCTTGGCAACTGGGAAGGCTTTGATTGATGTGCAGAAAGGAAAATTAACATTGAGAGTAGGTGAGAAAGAAGTGACATTCAACATTTATCATGCCCTCAAATATCCTGAAAAAGTGAGTACTTGTAACCGAGTAGATGTGGTAGAAACTTGTGTGCAAGAGACATACCTTGAAAACGAGCCAACAGATCCTTTGGAATGGTGCCTTGTAAACTCTGCCATCGACATAGAGACATCAGTTGATAATTGGGACCTTAAGCAGATGACCTTAGCACTCGAAAGTCTGCCAAAGGAAACAGTAGCAAGGGTTCAAGTTGAAGCACTACATGACCACCATCAATGGAGGCTAAAAAGGATACACTGGAGTTAAAAGCACTGCCAAAGCATCTCCGCTATGCATTTTTGGGTGAGAAATCAATATTTCTTGTGATCATCTCTTCAACACTTTCCACCGTGGAAGAAGATAAATTATTATGAATCTTAAGGAAATATAAGTCTGTTTTGGAATGGTCAATAGCAGACATAAAAGAGATTAGTCCTTCAATCTGCATGCATAAAATTTTGATATAGGACATCTATAAACCCTCTATCGAACATCAAAGGAGGTTGAATCCATTCATGAAAGAAGTAGTAAGGGCTGAGGTGCTGAAATGGCTAAAAGCAGGAATCATCTATGCCATTTCGGATAGTTCATAGGTGTCACCAATCAAGTGATACCTAAAAAAAGAGGAATGACAGTGGTCAAGAATGACAATGATGAGCTCATCTCCACGAGAACAGTTACTGGGTGGCGTGTCTGTATAGATTACAAGAAACTCAACAAGGCCACCAGAAATGACCATTTCCCTCTTCCATTCATAGATCAAATGCTAGACCGATTGGCTGGTTTTAGTATTATTGTTTCCTCAATGGCTATTTCGGATACAATCAAATCGCCATAGCACCAGAAGATCAAGAAAATACAACCTTTACTTGCCCTTATGGTACATATGTTTTCCAGAGAATGCCATTCAGACTATGTAACGCTCCAGCCACCTTCCAGCGGTGTATGATGGCCATTTTCTCAGATATGATAGAGGATATTCTAGAAATCTTCATGGATGATTTTTCTGTATTTGGCTAAACCTTCAATCACTGTTTGCACAACCTATCTTTAGTTCTACAGAGATGTGATGAGAAGAGTTTGGTGTTGAATTGGGAAAAGTGTCATTTCATGGTTCAAGAAGGTATCGTGCTAGGTCATAAGATATCCTCGAAGGGGGTGGAAGTTGATAGAGCCAAAATAGTAGCAATTGAAAAGCTTCCGCCACCAATAAATGTTAAATGAGTAAGGAGTTTCCTTGGCCATGATGGGTTCTATCGATGATTCATAATGAACTTTTCTAAAATTGCTAAGCCACTTTGTAATCTTTTAGAAAAAGATTATCTCTTTGAAATGGATGAGGAATGCTTACAAGCCTTTAACAGGATTAAACAAGCATTAATTTCAGCTCCGATCATGATAACCCCAAATTGGAATGAACCATTTGAAGTGATGTGTGATGCTAGTGACCATGCCATTGGTGTAGTATTTGGCCAGAAACGTGACAAAATTTTCAGAGTGATCTACTATTCAGGCAGAACATTGGATGATGCTCAACAAAATTACACCACCACCGAGAAGGAAATACTGGCGGTCGTGTTTGCCTTTGACAAATTTTATACCATATCTAATTGGGATGAAGGTGATTGTCTATACAGACCATGCAGCTATTCGTTACCTGTTTGAAAAGAAAGATGCCAAACCTCATTTGATACGATGGGTACTTTTGTTACAAGAATTTGATCTTGAAATACGAGATAAGAATGGGAGCGAGAATATGGTTGTTGATCACTTATCCCGAATCAAGCCTTAAGAACCCATTGATGGCATTATTCAAGAGGTTTTCTCGGATGGGCAACTCTTCGAGGTATTTACAAGAATCCTTTGGTTCGCAGATTATGCCAATTATTTAGCTTGTGGAGAATTGCCACAGTACAGTACTTACGAGCAAAGGAAGAAATTCCTTCATGATGTAAAATTTTACCTCTGGGATGAACCATTAATTTTCAAGAGATGCCCAGATCAAATAATCCAAAGGTGTGTCCCAGATGAAGAAGTTCGAGAAATCCTCAGTCAATGTTATTCTGCCCCTTACGGAGGAAACTTTGGCGCCATAAGAACTGCTGCTAAGATACTCCAATTTGGATTCTATTGGCCTACACTGTTTCGTGATAGTTATCAGTTTTTTAAAACATATGATCGCTGCCAATGGCTCGAAAACATCTCCAGGTGTCAGGAATTACCTTTAAATAACATTTTAGAGGTCGAGCTCTTAGATGTCTGGGGAATTGATTTTATTGGGCCATTCCCTCATTCATTTGGCCAAACATATATTTTATTAGCAGTTGACTATGTATCCAAATGGGTGGAAGCAGTTGCTACATCTACTAATGATGCAATGGTTGTCATCAAGTTTGTACAAAAAAAACATCTTCACCGGATTTGGTACCCTAAGAGCCATTTTGAGTGATGAAGGTACACACTTTTGCAAAACAAGCTCTTCAATGCTTTTCTTGCAAAATATGGTGTGAGGCATAAACTTGCTTTGGGCTATCATCCATAAACAAATGGCCAAGTTGAAGTATCCAATCGGGAGATCAAACAGATCCTGGAGAAAACGATAAATACCAACCGAAAGGATTGGGCTATGAAGCTTAATGATGCCTTATGGGACTATCGGACTGCGTTCAAAATGCTTATCGGGATGTCACCATACCGATTGGTGTTTGAAAAAGCGTGTCACGTGCTGGTTGAATTGGAGCATCGCGCCTTTTGGGTGGTTCAAAAATTGAATTTCGATCTAAAAGCAGCAAGTGCACAACGCATCCTTCAATTAAATGAAATGACGGAATTCTGCAATGATGCTTATGAGATTGCCAAGATCTATAATGAGCGAACAAAGCAGTGGCATGACAAACAAATACTCCAGCGAGAATTCCATCCTGGCCAGCAAGTGTTGTTATTCAATTCGAGACTCAAACTGTTTCCTGGTAAACTAAAATCGCGATGGTCTAGCCTTTTTACCATTAAGGAAGTTTTCCCATATGGAGCGATTGAAGTACAATGCCAGGATGGGCGAGTCTTCAAAGTCAATGGTCAACGCTTGAAACACTACTACGGGACTGAATGGAGAATACTTGACAACATTCCTCTTGATGACCCGAAGTAAGAGTGACATGATGTCAGGCTGAAGATAATAAATCAAGCGCTTATTGGGAGGCAACCCAATGAATAAGTTTTTCGGTTTATCTCTTATTTAATTTTAAATTAAATTAAATTTCAAAAACAAATGTGTACGTCACGATGCCAACTTATGGCGTCCCGGTGCCAGCCCACACAACACATGACTCCCAAGAATAATGCACTGCAGTGCTAACTTCTTGCGTCGCGGCGCGTCGCTAAAATCCTGCCACACTACAAAGCCCTCACAGGCGCGTCCAGATGCCCAAACCCACAACCAAGAAACTTCTTCTACAGCTCACAGTGCCCATAAATGATAGTAGTGAAGAGAAGCTCTTGATCTTGCTTACGATCAGCCACAAGTCCCATGCTTGAGTTGTATTCATTGTATGTGAAGAGGCCTTTAACCATTATAATGCCTTGCTTTCAAAGAACCTTATTCGTGAGCGAGGCATACGGGTCTCCATTCTGCATGGTCCTGACATAGCACAGATTATTCAAAATCAGGGATGGGAAGAATTCACTAGACCCCATTCCGATGCAGTTGTACCTGTGGTTCGCAAATTCTATGCCAATTTAAAAGTGCGCCAGGAGGACATGAAGGTGTTTATCCGAGGAAAAATGGTACCATTCGACCAGCACGCCATCAACACTGTCTATTAGTTGCCAGACATGGAAGATGACGAATATACAACATATTTAGCAGAGGACCTTGATTATGAGGAGATAATCACCACCTTATGTGGAGACGGTGCCAATTGAAAAATAAATCAAGGCGTCACCGTTCATTTTAACAAAATGACCTTAGAGAAGTATGATAAGGCCTGGTTCTTTTTCGTCTCTGCGAAACTTATGCCAACAAGTCACAGTTCACATGTCACTAAAGACCGTGCCACTTTAACTTACGCAATTATCATGGGTAAATCCATTAATGTTGGACGTTTAATTCAAGACTCTATTCTTGATGTTGTGCGGGGAGGTACTACACGTGGGCTTCCTCACCCATCTCTGATCACCGATTTATGTCACAATGCGGGGGTTCCACAGGACAAGGGTAAATAACTACTGACTGCTCAGGTTCCGATCGATGTGGGTATTCTTGTCCGTTACCAGACCAAGGATGATGATGACACACTAGAGTCTGGTCCGTCCAGAGTAGTCAGTTCCTCCCGAGGTGCAAGTTTGGCCTGTCATCATCCGTTAATGATTCCTACATCTCGTCTCAATTTGGGAGAACATTTATCTTTACTCGAGACAGAGACCATACGCCATCGGCAAATGGAGCGTGTTTTTCAGGAGCGGGTGGACAACTATATGGCCTATTCCATGGACTTCAATACTGTCTTGGTTGAGATGTTTGAGAATAGCGTACTGAACTTCAGACCTAATGCAGTACGTTTTCCTTCACAACCCATCTTTCCACTATATTCAGCTGATGCATCTGATGAATATGAGGATTGACTATTGCTATCTCAAGTACGTGCTTTGAACTTAAAATTTTCTTATTTTGAGCATTGATGGCACTGCTCAGTTCAAGTTTGGGGTGTGTTCTTAGTTTATATGTGTGGTATTGGATATGTGTGTGTTGGGTTGTATATTTATGTTATTTTTGTTAGGTTCTCTAAGAACAATTCCAAGATCAAATAAGCATATAAGATGTGAATACTCGAAGTAAGAATGCGGAAAAATACTTACAACGATCGGTTTCTTGGATGTGTTGAGAACAAAAATTTGTCTCCTTTAGAAGTGCTCCAAGCTCCTCTCTTTGATTGTATGTTGAGCTCCAAGCTTGGTGAATGAATTCCAAACTCAATGGATGTTTCCCTATCACCTTTGTAAACCCTTTGATGTGCTAGCAATGAAGATTTTTGAATCAAAAATCAAGAAGCAATTGAGGGAGAGTTTCGGCCACTATAGAGGAGAAGAGAGAGCTTTTGTCTTTTGGTTTTTTTTTTTTCTAAAACCAAATACAACTTATGAAAGTCACACCCCTAAAGTTGGTATATCATTTACCACAAGCAAAAGCAAAGTCTTGGAGGGAAAATTGGCAATTAATGCCTCTAACCACTTCCATCACTCAACTTGACACTTGATGGACAATTGATGTAAGTTTGTGGGACCCACTTGAATTCAAAATTCAAGTGGCTTGCTCTACACACTTCGGGCTTGGGTTCGCTTAATCCGATTAAACGAATTTTCCGTCGCGACGTAATTAAATAAAATTTAATTAAATAATAATACCTCACAAAATTATTACGAAATTCGCTCACGAATTAATTCTAAATTAATTCGTTCGCCCGAATTAAAATTCAATTTTAATTCCGCTTTGAAATCAAATTTCATTTAATATATCGAATATATTATTTTATCGATTAATTTCGAATTAATCGTTCTTTCTCTATTAATTGAATTTTATCCCAGATAAATTCTCGCCGCAATTAATCCTAGATTAATTTTCTCTCTCTCTCATAAATAATCCAAGATTAATTCTGTTCGAGTCATACGTCATCGGTGAAGCTTGAGGAAGCTACCCATGAGATCCCTGGATATATTGGCAGTAAATCCGGTCGTCGGACTATCCGAACACGTGCGTACCCGGTACCACGTTCCAACCGATTTAGAAGACATGGTTGGCTTCTAGCAAAGCGTCGTGCCTACCCAATTCTCCAGAAATATTCTTTAAGGAATATATAATCTTTGTCCGGCGTAGTATACGTAGTATTGCGTATTGTGATCCAATATCTGATGTCACATGTAAGGCCTGGGGCTGGAATAGTGTCTGCCCCGTACGAAGCATATATCAGATCACAAGCAACTAGTCTCTATAATTTGATAATCATGACCTTGTCATATTATCCCGATAGTTGCAACATAATAGAGAACTAGTTCTGTATCCCTGCGTGATCATCATCTCCATATGACTGAGGTGATACTTTCGTCTTGACATCACACCCAATACACTACGATTCTCAATAAACCCAGAAGAGGCGTACACAGAACCTGTTAAAGTCCCGGACGACCAAAACCAAAGCGTATTGATTGTCGCAAGTATTAGCGATGCAAGTCTCAGGTTAAGACCAAATACACCTACCCTGATACGGATTCCCATAGACACATAGTCATACTACCAATGGGATTTCGCGGGGTCTATCCAGAGCGAAGCTGTTTCCGTAACATCGGCAAACACAACCTCCTGTTACACTTGCATAAGTATCTAATACTTAAACATATGAGAACTATGCTGTTACGCTTCCATAACACGCACAAGTGCAATACTAGTCTATTCCGCATTATCGATGTCCAGTCTCGATAATACTATGACTAGGGATATTTAATGATTAAACCTTTGTGGATTGATATTGTCTCATATCTTATTAATCTGGAACTAATCATAAGGACTTTTATAATTTATATGTATTCAAGTAATCTAATTACAAAATGATAAAATAACAATTTCTATTGTCACATAGTTAATTTGTACAAAAACCACAATGTCTTTTACAAATAGTGACGCTATGGGACATAATTGTCCAACAATCTCCCACTTGGCCTATAGCCAGTCACTCAAGTATCTAACACCTGAACTATGTAAATGTCGCTCAAAATTTTGTTGAGGAATAGCTTTCGTCAGCGGATCTGCAATGTTGTCATCTGATGTGACCTTCTCGATATTCATATTGCCACGATGTATGATCTCACGAATCAGATGGAAACGTCGAAAAACATGCTTGGATCGTTGATGAGACCGCGGTTCCTTAGCCTGCGTTATAGCCCCGTTATTGTCACAATACAATGGAACAGGCTCAGCTGCTAACGGAACTACTCCTAATCCAATTAGGAATTTACGGATCCAAACTGCCTTTTTTGATGCCTCAGATACAGTGATGTATTCTGCTTCTATTTTTGAATCGACAACAGTCTCTTGCTTAGAAGATTTCCAGCTTACTGCTCTGTTGTTCAAACAAAATATATACCCAGTTTGTGACTTACAGTCGTCTTTATCGGTTTGAAAACTTCCATCAGTAAACCCAGTTACCTCAAGTTCTCCATCTCCATAGATTAAAAAAACACCTTAGTTCGTCTAAGATACTTAAGGATGTTCTTAACTGCCATCCAGTGACCATCACCTGGATCGGCCTGATAGCGACTACACATGCTCAAAGCATACGAGACATCGGTCGCGTACATATCATGGCATACATGATCGATCCGACTGCAGAAGCGAACGGGATCTGACTCATGTTGTCTCTCTCATCTAGAGTTTTAGAACACAAGTCCTTAGATAGAGTGACGCCATGTGACACTGGCAACAATCCCTTCTTAGACTGTTCCATGTTGAATCTCATCAAAACTTTGTCAATGTACTTGCTCTGGGAGAGACCAAACAGCTTTCTAGATCTATCCCGGTAGATCTTTATTCCCAGAATAAAGGCTGCTTCTCCCAGATCATTCATGGAGAATTTTAATGAAAGTCAAGCTTTCACCGATTGTAGCATGGGAATATCATTTCCAATAAGCAATACATCATCAACGTAAAAGGCAATGAATGTCAGTGCGCTCCCACTAACCTTCTTATATACACAAGGACCATCCTCGTTTTGAACGAAATCATATTCTTTTATGATCTCATCAAAACGTTGGTTCCAAGAACGCGATGCTTGCTTCAATCCATAAATGGATCGATTTAACTTAAAAACTTTGTTTGCAAGTCTTGGTTCGACAAAACCATCAGGCTGTTGCATATAAACATCCTCCAAAAGGTTTCCGTTAAGGAAAGCGGTTTTGACGTCCATCTGCCATATTTCGTAATCAAAATATGCAGCAATAGCAAGCATTATCCGAATGGATTTAATTATGGCAACTGGTGAAAAAGTTTCATCATTATCGACACCATGTCGTTGACGATACCCTTTTCACTACAAGTCTAGCTTTGTACGTTTGTATGTTTCCATCCATGTCGGTCTTCTTCTTGAAGACCCATTTGCAACCAATAGGCTATACGCATTCTGGTGCATCAACCAGTGTCCAAACTTGGTTGGTGTACATGGAATCCATTTCGGATTTCATGGTATTTTTCCATAAACCGAAGTCGATACCTTGTATCACTTCCTCATACGTAGCCGATTCGTCATCCTCAATAAGATTAATATCCACATGAGGTGAGATCAGAAACCCATACCTCTCAGGTTGTTTTCTGACTCTCTCTGACCTACGCGGTTCTTGTGTATTCGAAGATTATGGTACAATCTCATCCCTGATGAACTGTTCATGTTCTGTTAAGGAATCGGTGCCAGGAATAATATCACTCTGATTTTCATCAAGTTCTACTTTCCTCCCACTTACCACTGCATTTAGGAATTCATTCTCAAGGAAAACCGCATATAGAGCAACAAATATTTTGTTCTCTTGTGGGTTGTAGAAGTAATATCCTTTGGTTTCCCTAGGATAACCTACAAATAGACACTTATCTGATTTGGGTTCAAGTTTGGTACCATCCAAACGTTTAACGTATGCCCAGCAACCCCAAATCTTCAGGAATGAGAAACCCGGTTTCTTTCCTGTCCATATTTTATACGGAGTCTGTTGAACAGACTTTGACGGAACCTTATTCAAAATAAGTATTGCACTGTTCAATGCATATCCCCAGAAGGAAATTGGTAGCTCATTGTGACTCATCATAGACCTTACCATGTCCAACAAAGTTCGATTTCTCCATTCGGACACACCGTTTAATTGCGTTGTTCCGGGAGGAGTCCACTGTGAAAGAATACCATACTCTTTCAAGTAATCAAGAAACTCATTGCTCAAGTATTCTCCACCACGGTCCGACCGTAATGTCTTAATACTTTTGCCGGTCTGTTTTTCTACTTCGTGTCGAAACTCTTTGAATTTCTCAAAGGTTTCCGACTTATGTCTCATAAGATACACATAATCATAACGCGATGCATCATCCGTAAAGGTTACGAAGTATTCATATCCACCTCTAGCCTGGCTAGACATGGGCCTACATACGTCACTATGAACGAGGGCTAACAGTTCGGTGGCACGTGCACCTTTACCGTTAAAAGGTGTTTTTAGGCATTTTGCCTAATAAACAAGATTCGCAGACGTCATATGAATTTGGATCAAATCCGTCCAAGTACCCACTCTTCGAAAGTGTGGATATGCGAGTCTTGTTAATGTGTCCCAGACGACAATGCCACATATAAGTTTCATCTTTGTTACTTAATTTAAGTCTTTTGTTTGTTACATTATATGTTTGAGATTGATTTATATTCAAAATATAAAGACCATTATACACATCAGCACTGCATATCTCAATATCATTTTTATACATAAAACACCCAGTGTTTCTAAATACAAAAGTATACCTACATTGGGCTAAACAAGATACAGAAATAATATTCCTAGTCAAACTAGGTACATAATAACAGTCTGATAAGTTTAGTACATGCCCCGAGGGCAGTTCCAATATATAAGTCCCTACAGCCAAAACAGCGACTCTAGTCCCGTTTCCAACTCGTAGGTCAATCTCTCCTGAGACCAGTCTCCTGCTAATCTGCAGATCCTGCACATCAGTACATATATGAGTACCACAACCAGAATCAAAAATTCAATTTTTAAAACTAGAAGTAGACATGTTTATTTCTATAACAAACATACCTGAAGTTAGTGCCTTGCCCGCTTTGATTTCCTTCATGTGCGCCTTGTACTCATGGCAGTCACGCTTCCAGTGACCCCGTTTGCCACACTATAGGCAGACATCTTAGGATTTATCCTTAGCCTTCCCAGAAGACTTTGATGATTTGACCTTGCCCTTCTTCTTCTTCTTCTTCTTCTTCTTCTTCTTTACACCTCCAGTAGCCTTTGGCCAAGCCTTGGCAGACTGAGATGTTGAAGCAAAGTGCTCCTCGCGCTTTTTGCCCTTCAATAGCTCTTTTTCTGCTTCACGCAGCATTGCCATCAACTCTCCAATAGTATGGTCTTGGTTCATCATATTGTAGTTCATGATGAACCCGCTCCAGCTGTCAGGAAGAGACTGCAAGATCAAATTTATAAAAGTCTCAGCCTCAAAGGTTATGCCTAGTTGACCCATGTGTTCGATGTCAGTAATCATCTGCGACACATGATGCTCGACAGATGTACCCTCTGACATTCGAGAGCGAAATGGCTTCTTCTACAATTCATACCTTTGCGATCTAAGGTTAGATCGATGAAGGTCCTTCAATTTTGCCATCATAGTATAGGGATCCAATCTCTTGTTCTGGCGACGAAATTGAGGGGTCATTGCTGCGAGCATGACATATTGAGCAGCTGAGTTGTCATCGCTATGAGTCTTCCAAAGCTCAAGCTCAAGCGGCTGCTCATTTCCGGGCTTAGGCCTGAAAGGTCTCTCTATCGTATAGAGCATTCTCTCAGCCCCCAGGACAATCCTGAGGTTCATATTCCAGTCAGGAAAGTCTGCACCATTAAAGACATTTTCGCCCATGATAATGTCTCTAACCCCGATCTTTCCAGCCATCTTAATTGCAATAGTCTAACTATTCAATTAACGATTTTTGGGTACATTCCAATTGTAACAAGAAAATAATAAAATATTAGTCCAACTAATAAATACATAAAATGACGAAATAATTTGAAAGCGCGTATTGGCAAGTATTTGAACAAAATTGCAAATTCAATACTAGCCTCCCACTATTTTTCGGCGAGCCTCTAACCATCTGTTGAGTACTCGGGAAACCTAGTTTCCTAGTGGGCTATGATCCCGTTAAATAACACACAACCTTGACTTTGGCCAACAAGTTGCATGATATTTAACTAGGTAGATCTCTAAGATCAATTGGATCTCATCCAATTCCTAGATCCGGTAGGTGGACCTCTAAGTCCGAAACATATATACGATATATATGCCAATATATCCAATATATATTTTCCTAACATTTTCCTCTAAATCAACTAAGCCTTGGCTTTGGCTCAACAAGCATAATGATTCCAGTTAAGTGGGACCCATTGACCTTGGAGAACTTCGTAATCCATGTCGATGAATAAGAAGTGTCATTGACTTTGGCCAACAAATCACAACTTGCCCAAGACATGCGATATGGAACAAAGCTTTCATGGTTCAAACACATCCGCGATGGACATTGATCTTGACTTTGGCCAACAAACCAATGCCAATCTTGGATCTTGAGAAAGAACCATTCAATGGAAGGAAAACGCTTAATATTTGATTGAGGGTTTTTCGTGTAAATTGGCAACCAATTTATTATCTTTGATTAGGTCTCATCATACACCCTTAAGCATGCATTCTAAAAGCATAATAAGGCGCGAATAAAATAATAATGATATGCGGATGGATACTTAACAAATTGTTCCTAGAACAAATCACTTCATTTCCTCTCCCCGACTAGCACTATTTTAACCTCTACCCAATTACATAATACAATAAAGAAACCTCATTACATTGAGAGAAATTGGTGAGAAGAGAATTACAAAGAGTCAATAGATAAAGGCTGGACACGCAGGTCCAATTTAATAAATTCTAAATTTATTACAACAATTTCCAAAATTGCCCCCACCCGTCTAATATCCATCTGATATACATTATTCATACAATACATCCATGTATTCACACAAAACATGTTATTCAATCAATCTAATCCAATTAATTAATCTTTGAATTAAGTGATCATTCAATGTTCAAACAACGATTTGATTTACGCTAGTCCAACTCGTTAAAGAATAAGTACTCAAAGTGCATATTCTTGAATTATACCGAACTATAATTTTAAATCCAATTTAATTTTTATTCAATACTAATTCATATTTAATTCCAAATTAAATAATTACACTTTATTAATGTGCCTTTTAGACTTAGATTCTAAATTCAATCTTAATGGGTCTCAAAGGCCCAATTAACATCCAATGTCAATTTAATTAAAGTCCAATGGGCTTTTAATTAATTCATAAGGCATGGGCTTTGGATAATATGGGTCAAACCCAAATGCCAAGGCCCAATAAAGGAATCACCTTATTTGCCATAAAATTAATTTCGGCCCATTAGGCCCAATTAAATTTTAAAAGGCCCATTTCTTATTTATGAACTTTATGGAATGGTTTTAGGCCCAATTTGGATCCAATCCAATTGTCCTAAACCAACTTGGCCCAACCAAGCCCATAAGGCCCAAATATAAAAAAAATTTAGCCCAATTCCAAATTTAAGCCTAATTAATTAAATTCCAATATTCCAAATATCACAATTTATTTAATTAAAGTGTATAGCCATAATTAATTAGTTAAATTAACATTTCCAAAATACCAATTTACATAATTAATCATGCTTTATCATTTTCAATTCATGTCCAACATAATTGAAGCAAAATCAACCTCATTCCATGCTCTTTCACTCACGGCAATATAGGCTTTTAATATCCGATTTTGATTTCAATCCAATTAAATCACAAATCAATATACTCAAGCATTTTAAACACATCCAATGGTCTAAAAAATCAAAAATCACCATGACATATTAAGGCTCAAAGTCTCGGCCAAGCCATAAAATTTGGGGAAAATTATTTAATCAATTTTTCATAAAATTAATCATGCATAACTCTAAGTTATCATAATGTAAGCATACTCAAACAATCAATTTGATAAAATCATGCTCCAAGCAAAAATACCCAAATTCAATATTATGAACCCTAATTCATTTCATGCTTAAATTGGCTCATGATATCATTGGTAGGTTCTCTAAGAACAATTCCAAGATCAAATAAGCATAAAAGATGTTAATACTCGAAGTAAGAATGCGGAAAAATACTTACAATGATCGGTTTCTTGGATGTGTTGAGAACAAAAATTTGTCTCCTTTAGAAGTGCTCCAAGCTCCTCTCTTTGATTGTATGTTGAGCTCCAAGCTTGGTGAATGAATTCCAAACTCAATGGATGTTTCCCTATCACCTTTGTAGACCCTTTGATGTGCTAGCAATGAAGATTTTTGAATCAAAAATCAAGAAGCAATGGAGGGAGAGTTTCGGCCACTATGGAGGAGAATAGAGAGCTTTTCTGTTTTGGTATTTTTTTTTTTTGATTTCTAAAACTAAATACAACTTATGAAAGTCAAACCCCTAAAGTTGGTATATCATTTACCAAAAGCAAAAGCAAAGTCTTGGAGGGAAAATTGGCAATTAATACCTCCAACCACTTCCATCACTCAACTTGACACTTGATAGACAAGTGATGTAAGTTGGTGGGGCCCACTTGAATTCAAAATTCAAGTGGCTTGCTCTACACACTTCGGGCTCGGGTTCGCTTAATCAGATTAAATGAATTTTCCATCGCGACGTAATTAAATCAAATTTAATTAAATAATAATAATGCCTCGTAAAATTATTACGAAAGTCGCTCGCGAATTAATTCTAAATTAATTCATTCGCCCGAATTAAAATCCAATTTTAATTCCGCTTTGAAATCTAATTTCATTTAATATATCGAATATATTATTTTATCGATTAATTCCGAATTAATCATTCTCTCTCTATTAATTAAATTTTATCCCAGATAAATTCTCGCCGCAATTAATCCTAGATTAATTTTCTCTCTCTCATAATTAATCCCAAACTAATTCTGTTCGAGTCATACGTCATCGGTGAATCTTCGGGAAGCGACCCATGAGATCCCTGGATATGTTGGTAGTAAATCTGGTCGTCGGACTATCCGAACACGTGCGTACACGGTACCACGTTCCTACCGATTTACAAGACATGGTTAGCTTCTAGTAAGCGCCGTGCCTACCCAAATCTCCAGAAATATTCTTTAAGGAATACATAATCTTTGTCAGGCGTAGTATACGTAGTATTGCGTCTTGCGATCCAGTATCTGATGTCACATGCAAGGCTTGGGGCTGGAATAGTGTTTGCCCTGTACGAAGTACATATCGGATCACAAGTAACTAGTCTCTATAATCGGATAATCATGACCTTGTCATATTATCCTGATAGTTGCAACATAATAGAGAACCAGTTCTGTATCCCTGCGTGATCATCATCTCCATATGATTGGGGTGATACTTTCGTTTTGATATCACACCCAATATACTACAATTCTCAATAAACCCAGAAGAGGCGTACACAGAACCTGTTAAAGTCCCGGACGACCAAAACCAAAGCGTATTGATTGTCGCAAGTATTAGCGATGCAAGTCTCAGGTTAAGACCAAATACACCTACCCTGATGCGAATTCACATAGACACATAGTCATACTACCATTGGGATTTTGCGGGGTCTATCCAGAGCGAAGCTGTTTCCGTAACATCGGCAAACACAACCTCCTATCACACTTGCATAAGTATCCAATACTTAAACATATGAGAACTATGCTATTACGCTTCCATAACACGCACAAGTGCAATACTAGTCTATTCCGCATTATCGATGTCCAGTCTCGATAATACTATGACTAGGGATATTTAATGATTAAACCTTTCTGGATTGATACTGTCTCATATCTTATTAATCTGGAACTAATCATAAGGACTTTTATAATTTATATGTATTCAAGTAATCTAATTACAAAATGATAAAATAGCAATTTCCATTGTCACATAGTTAATTTGTACAAAAACAACAATGTTTTTTACAAATAGTGACACTATGGGTCATAATTTTCCAACAATTTTCATGATTTAGTTCTTTTATTTCTGGCATGTAATTGTGTGATGTAAAAAAAAAAAAAAAAGTCTGGGAATAATGGATGCTGCTTTAATGATGAGGTTGTTTGCATAGTATGAGAACTTAGAAAATGATGAGTATTTGAAAATCTTTTATCTGATGCCTTGAGTAAGAGATCTAGGTCAGACTCGTAAACACTTAACATCTAGGTTTCTAGCAGTAAGATCCTAGGTATATAATAAAGTGATTAGTTGAGGAAATTAGCTGAAGACGAATGACCATTTGCTTAGATATCTATCTCTATTTGTAATTATTTATGTTATATGATATGACAAATAAAAAAATCACCATCTATAACCGATAAGCGTGAAGCTACCCATGGGCGAGTATTAGGACCACCATAAGGAGAAATATTACCTTAAATGGTAGGTGGGTGAAACAGTTAAAAAAAGGTCATATCATATAAAGTTCAATAGGCAAATATGGAGAGAATTTTGAGATATCTGGGTTGGTTTGACCCATTGGATGTAAATTTTATTAACGAAATCACCTAGTTAGCTTCCTTAGGATTCAAGTTGTGACCAAACCTTAACACACATGCACATTGTGAGTCTGATTTAGATAATTTATTCAGGACTTTAGATCTAAGTTGAATCATGTACTTTGAAGGTTTCTTTGTTTTCATCATTAGGCATTCTCTGAGAACACTCCTTGTACCAGATTTTCCAAGACTCTTGTTGTTTATTGTTATTGTTATTGTCATTTTTATTCTGGTGCATAATTACATGTGCATGGTTACATGACGTTTGTGGGTGTCGTCTCTGTAAGCCCTCACGAGACTATAACTCGTCCACTAGGGTCACCTAGGGGTTTAAAAGCTTGTTGCATAAGCTAAATACAATTGTGGTCCCTACAAAAGTGGCTTAGTTAATTTTATTGTTTTAGTTGTTTAATTTCGTTTATGTGTTTTTATTTAGTCTTTTGCTCGGGATTAGCAAAATCTTAAGTTTGGGGTTGTTTGATAAGTGTGAATTATACACACTAATTTATGCATCATTAATTTGTTATTTTGTTAGATTCCATGTAATTTAATGTATTTTGGAGGTGTTTGGTGTTCTATTGGTAGGGAGCATTAAGAGCATGGATTTTGGACAATTGTACGGGTTTTGAGTGCCTATCGATGCGACGAAAGCACGCGAGAAAAACGGATAAGAGCTTAAAAGAGTCATATTGGAATTAATGATGGCACCGCGGCGCCAACATGTGGCTTTACGGCTCCAAGCGTGCCTCATACAAACCACCCGAGGGTTTGGCGCCGCGGCAGAATTTGAGATGGATTAGGGCTTCAGCAGCAGATGCGCGGAATGACTCTGAAGTTTTCCTATAAATATAACATCACGCCCAAAACCTAAAGAGGTCGATTAGACACATCAACTAAATTCAAAACACTAAAATTAATACATCTAAAAGAAGAGATCAAAGCACAAATGAATGAGACAAGACGGTGAAGTCCGGAAACACAAGGAGTTTGATTCGGGTTTCATTCTCTTTATTTTCATCTTCAGACTCTTCTACTTATCATTATGTTTTGGATTCAATTGATGTTGTGTTTTAATTTAGCCATGAACTATTTCTCTTATTCTAAAGTATGATGTAGCCTACTGCTTGAGACTATGTATTGATTGCCAAATAACTTTTATACAGTTTTCATTCAGTTTATTTATGTTTTCCTGTACTTAATGCTTCTTATTTTTTTGCCACAATTCTGATGATTTTATGTTTGAAATCTTTCGCACGGGGGAGGGAATTTCAAATAGGATTCGGGAAATATAATCTAGGAAGTTTATAGAGTTCGGGAGAATCTATAACTCCTTGAAAGCTGTTAATACAGAATTACAAGGCTTAATAAATTGTTAATCATGGGATTTTTATAGGGATATTGAATTTGGTAACTAACAATATTTTCACTATTGTTCGGGAGAGAGAGTGGATTAATCTATAGATTCTTGGCTTATCAACGTAGAATTTGAATAATAGTTAATTGGCATCACAAATACATAGTTGAAGCCTAGGTGAATTCAGACACTAGAATTTATCTCATCTCTGATTTTGCAATAAAATTTATTTAGTTTCTTATTTGTTTTGTTTTTACTTTTCCAATTAAATTGAATTGAGATTTTGTGTCTAAATAAAGTTAAGGTTAATAATAATAGTACTTAGTGCAAATTAGATTTCAATCCTTGTAGGTTCGACACTAATACTTATCATCTACTAAAACTTGACACCGTACACTTGCGGTACGATATAAAAATATCGCAATAAAAACACAAAACAAACTACGAAACATGTTAAATGGCACGAAACCTAACAAAATAATAATCTAAGAATGGATGAATAAGTGGTAAATAAATTAACTAGGCCACTTTCGTAGGGATTATGATTGCATTTAGCATATGTAATAAGCCTTTAAACCCTTAGGCGGCCCTAGTCGACGGGTTATAGTCTCTTGAGATTTTATAGCGACGACACTCACAAACATCTTCTAATCACACATACAAACATGAAAAAAAAAATAAAGAAACAAATAAAACAGTCTTAGTAGTTACACATAATATTATCCTCAAAGAATGTCTACCGATGAAATCAGAGAACCTTCAAAATACCCAATGCAATTTAAATCCAAGTTATTGAATAAATCATCTAAGTCCGACTCACAATGTGTGTGTGTGGGGTTTCAGTCAAATCTCGACTCCTAATTAAGCCAACTAAGTGATTTCGTCTAAAAAAATGGGATCCGATGGGTTTAACCAACCTAGATATCTCAAAAGTGCTATGTATTTTCCTATAAAGCACGATATGATATGCTTCTCTTTTTCATAATCTTTTAACTCACATACCATTTAAGGTAGCATTTCTCCTCATGATGGTCCTAACACTCGCCCATGGGTAACTTCACGTTTATCGATTATAGGTGGTTTATCTCTTTCTTTTCAAAGTATTTTTTTTCTTTTCTGTTCTTTTCATTTTTCTCAAAAGATCACTCTCTTCTTGTTTTGCTCTAGCGATATCATATATCATAAATAATTGAGGCCAACTCCCTGGATCTGGGCTTTGAGCAACATGTTCTCTTGTTGTATGACTTGCAGCTGTTCCTGAAACTGCTTTCTCATGGCCTGCATCTGATCCTCCATATGCTTCTTCATCTCATTCCTGATTGCTGAGATGCATATCGTGGGTATCAGGTGGTTGGACACTTCTTCCTCCTGGTGAGCAGTAGATGTAGAGATTCTAAACTCCTTATTCTTTGATGTCATTCTTTCTTATTTGATTGAGCGTAACAGACGACGCCAATTGTTTGTGTAGTAAACTTTACAAATAATATAATCAAGTAAAATACAGAAAATGGTCAAAAGTGTCCAAAAAGAACTCTTACTCCTACAAAATTATGATATTTATAGGGTGAATAGTGTTGAGGTGTCACCCTTCGATTGACATATGTCTGCTTCCATGATGTGTACAGGGCAGATGACATGCTCATTAATCCCTATAATTATGTATGTGAAATTATATTTCCATATCAAAGTAAGTGTACTGTCATTAAAGTTTACTATCTCATGAGGAATTAAATATTGATATGGAGATCGGAGCGGACCCTATGTGGTCCTATAGATTCCAGAGTGATATTCTCTCTGTGGTAGGTTCTCCTCTCCCAAAAGAAGAAATATTTATTCCGGAATTACTTCCTACCTCGGAGGGACGGGAGGTGTCCTTCCGGAGTGGATTGATTCTGAAATGTTCAGACGTTGGAAGGTGTTCCAAATCCTCATATCTAATAGCACAGTTGTGTGGTGACAAGTGTCGTTCCCTGATTGAACCAATCTCTGCATGCGGCAGACCCACTTGTAATAGCTTGTTGAGGAAGATTTATATGTATTGTCGACGCGTGTCCCTCATAACAGTGCTAGATTTATGCATCTATAGGTATGATTACAACCAAAAAAAAAAAAATTATAATTATCTGGTTTTTTAAATAATCCTTTCTATTTTTTCCTTTAAAAAATTTGTAATTATTCTAATTTGATTTGATTTTTTAGGTCTTTTAAAAATAACGGTAAAAAAATAAAAAAATTGGTAATATTCATTAAAATTTCACTAATACAAGCTTTTTCATAAGATACAATAATTATTTAAATGATTTAAAATGTAGGAAAATAAAACAAAAATCATAACAAAAACAATCTAGCTACAAATATTTCATAAAATTACATATCACTAAATACCAAACAAAATAATAATATAGAAAATACAAAATATAAAATAATAACATAACATAATTAAACTAAAATTTCAATAAAATCTAATTATTCAGTTAATACAGTTCAACATAGTTTTTCCAATTAAAAACAGAACTAATTTGGTAGTTTGGTTTTTTAATTAAAAATCAAACTAATTCAGTTTGGTTCAATTTTTTAATTAAAAATTGAACTAATTATTTTTAAAATAAAAAAAATTATCGGTTGGATCAATTTTTTTTTTCCACATTGAAGATTAGCATGTGGCTAAATTTGGGCTCAAACATGCATAATACGATGGGCCGGCCTGGCTTGAAGAAATATAAGTCTTCCGAAAACTAATCTTAATTTTGTAATTTAAGTTATTGAGTCAATTTCGGTGACATTTACCGAATTATTCTTCACAACATTTTTAGAATCCACACGATAATATTGTTGGGGTTTTACAGGGGCAAATTCGGGTAAACGCAGCGGAACATAAAAAATCAAAATTTTGCGATTTCAAAATTTTTTCTCAGACAATTAAAATAAACTTATTTATTTTAATTACTCAATACTTAGAATCTGAAATTTTTACTCAAAAATCAGATTTCTTTATATTTGTCGAATTGACCCCAAAGTTTACATTTTATTCATTTTGGTCCTTAAATTGTCAAATACATATTTAAGTGATTCCAAATCAATCCCAAAATGATTTATACATGTCCAACACATCAAAATACAAGTTGCAATAAAAATTTCAATTTTTTTTGAAATTACCGAGAGGTCCCTGAACTTTCCAGGATTTACAATTTAGTCCAATCTTGTTCAAAACAAGTCAAGATCAAATCCAATCAATCCCAAATTTAATATACATCATATATACATCAATACACAACACATATATGAAAAAGCCCCAAATTTGGAAAGGGTTAAGAACCCTAATTTTATAATTTCTTCAAATTGACAATTACACCAATTTAAATAAATTCAACACTTTAATTCAATTTTCAAAACACCAAACAAGTCTCTCACCACTTTGAAATAACACAAGAACAATTCTAGGTCATCAATGAGCGGCCTAACAACTCTAAAATGGCAACTTGATTATCAAATAATCAAAAGAGAGCTTAATAACCAATTATAAGCTCACTTTAATTCATATACATGCAAACATCTTTCAAATAAGTTTCCAACCATTTTATTACATGTTTAAAGAGTAGAGAAAATTCTAAGCAACACATGTTGAAGCCTAAAAACATATAAACAATTTTCCAGTTGAAAAAGTTTAAGAAAAACTTACAAAATCCTAGTATTTTTCAAGCTTTTCCTTTTGTTCTTCAACTTTCTCTCAAATATTTCTTTTGTAATATTTTGGTCGCTTAACCTAATGAATGAAAAATTTTAGCCTTGGCTAAATTTTAGGGGAATATAAATAAAATATCTAGATATTTTTTTTACTTCAATTTATTAAAGTTAATCCACTTGTTGTATTTGATCATTATAACATTTAATGATCTACAACAAGTCAAACTAATCAAATAAAGCCACTTTCAAAAATAATTATAACAAAATATATTTATATTTTAATTACTTTAATTATTTAACAATTAAATAATTATTTAAATATAAATATTTTAAATATATGTATTATATTTACTTTAAATAGTCAAATAAATATATATTAATGATATATGTCAAATATCACAATTTGACATTTAATTAATGTGTATTTAATAAAACCATTCATTAAATACAAATACAAATTAATTAGGAAATGACCATTAGGTCCCTTTACGTATATCTTTCTTTTAATCGTTAAACGAATTATAAATAATCAGTATTATTCATAAAAATTGCCCTAGTGATCTACAAGTATATTTCATTAGTGAGACTCTCTAGGTTCAGGCATATCTGTCACGAAATCCAATTTCGTATCCATAATTTACCCACCCGTAAATTATGACGAACACGGATAAACTCTCTGAACCATACAGGTCGAGGTCATTGCATACGTATAATCTCTCCGTCATAGGTATCTGGATTATTCCAGAGATATATATATATAAACGTCAAATCTCTATAGATATAATCACGTCGACGTTTTCATTAGCAATCTTTTAATAACACTTAGAACTAATTTCTACAGTGTACCATGAGCCCATGGATTTAACAGATTACTAATTTCATATTGAATACCTATGCTCTGTACACAGAACTGACGGATCCTTTCTTGATACACACATGATATTTTGAGCATCAGTCCACACCCAACGAATAGGCGGAGGTCTGATGGAGGATAACTCATATATCCACATTGGTATCTTAAGTCAAAGAATCATTATGCTCACTCAACCCTAGAAGATTCTTATTGACGTTGGTGTACCATCCATTAAGGATCTTCGGTGAGTCGTTCAGTATTTATCAGCTATAAACACCTATACGTCTATACGAGTCTCCAAGACTCATGGTTCATTGAGAAATCATTGGAATCCAAGATACCAATATACGACATGTACCAGTCTCAAAGGGTTTACTTTACTGACCAAGTAGTGTAAACATTGACCAGGAACTGTCTAAGAATGACAATGTCATGATACAACTCAATGTCAGTTACGATGCTTTTGCAACCGTATCATAACTAATCATTCTAAGGTATGTTACGTCTTTACCATATAAAAAGAGATGTTATATAATAGAAACTGTTTATTTTATTCATAATAAAATGTTACATAAGTATTTATAAGGAAATTATAAGAAAATTGACGCTTTGAGTACCAATCATAACAAATATTACGTGGATGAACACATTATTTAGAAAATTATGGTAAACTAGAGAAAGTGAGGGAATGTTAGTATTTCAAATCCGGTGGTGTATTCAATTGAGATTTTAAAAGACTATTTATGGATAAATAAGTCCTTTAGATTTTAAAAGATATTTAAAGAATGTAATGACTTACAAGATTTTATGAAATTTCTTTTAATCATGATTCTTTACTTATTAGATTTTAAAAGATTTATATCATAAGAATTTATAAGATTTGAAATGAGCACGTATAGATTTTTTTTTTTTACTTTCTACCATAAATAAAAAGCTAATGAAAGTCAATTGGTTCAAGCTGTGCAGATTTGCATCAACAATAACAGAAAATGGGATCGTATGAAATGGAACCATAAATAAAAATGAACATTCAAAATCATAAATCAAAGTCGAGGAAGTAATGAACGTCTTTGCAATTGGGTCTCACCCAAAGCTAGAGTTGTTACGAATTAGCATAGACATTCATGGTCCAAGATTCACAGTTCACTTTCTCTTTACCATTTCCTTTTTTATTTTCTTGTTCTGAATCCCTCATTTAAATTACTACTACAAATGTAAGAAATTATTAATATAATTAATGTTATATAATGTTTATAGTTTATAGTTTAGAAGAACAAGAGCAATTAATCAAACAAGAATATGTTCTGGAAATTAATAGCATTGTCAAAGACTATGTTTCAACAAAAATATTCAAACAATTGATTAAAGATCATTTGAGATTACCTGTTAGAATTTTGCATGTTGCCAATTTACACTCGCAGCTTGTTAACTTCTTGCTGGTAGAACTGAGATTTGCGTGCACAAAACATTAACGTAAATTAAGGTCAAAAAGTAAGACAAATCAAGGTCAACAATAATATAGGAAACAAATAAATAGAATGCATTCTATTCTAAGACTTCATTCTTTTTGTCAGAAAAACGCATTACAATTGCTGCCTGACCTTCACTCAAATTCATTATTCAAACCAGATGTTAAACCAGACATATTACAATTCATTATTCATTAAAGTATAAATTAATCAAGAACAAGCGCAATTATAGTGTAAAAATTAATCAAACAAGAACAAACGCAATTATAATATTTATAGTTTAGAATTATACGCATAAAAATCAAACCAGAAGTTATTAGAATTCATAAGTACCTTGTTCACGAAGAACTCACAAATATGCTCTTTTTCTCTTCTCTAGCAGCCAAAAAAAATCTCACGTCAAAAGTTTCATGGGTTAGGGTGAGATTATTTTAGGGTTTGATATTTATAATTTTCACTAAAAAGTCTCACACAATTACACATATAAAGAAATCCTTCAAAATAAGTAAGTTTTTCAGTACCATAAGACTTTTGATTAATTGTTTAAAGTCTTGATTGAATACCATTAGATTGGGCACCCTCTTTAAAAAATCCTAATAGTCTTAATGGAATACCACAAGACTTTTTAGATTATTTAAAAATTTTAATTGAATACCACAAGACTTATTTAACCCAAAATAGTCTTTTAAAATCCAAATTGAATACACCCCCCTAAGTTTATGCGGCTTCCTCTCATTATAAGTCTATTTTTAAAAATGAGTTTTACTCATTGGTTTGTAATAATAGGTATCATAATAGGTAGCATGTCGAGTATGAGATTGGATGCATCTTTATGGGCTTCATCTTATTACAGTCTGGTTTTTAAAAATGAGTTATATCCATAAGTTTGTAATAGATATGTATAGCTTTATAAAATATGGGATCGAACAAATATTATCGAGTATGAGATTGATATAAATGTGTTTTCGTAACTATTAATCCATAAAGTCACCTAACTGAATATGATGGTCTGTCATGAACGTCGACGGAATGTTATCATCTCAAATATCACGTGATTAAATAGGACAATATAAATGAATTCTCTCATTACAAATCGTTTTTTAAAATCGATTGATAAGAATGGATTATAATCATAAGTTTGTGACAAATATTTGGAGCTTTTATCGATAATTGTCATATCGTTGGATTCCCATTTTCAAACATAAACAAACAAATCATGCTACGAAACTGAAAATCAATAAGAATAAGAAAAGAAGATGGAAGTTTTCCCTTCAGTCTCTAGCTAGAGCCAGTAGCTTTTTGATATGGTTTTAACATCTCTTCTTCAGCTTCTCCAACATTGCACCACATAATCGATTCTAATAATTAGCTCTACATTTAACAAAGATGAAAGAGAGTATAAGTACTGCAATAGTAATTTTGTAAAAAAACAAACGTTATGGTCGCATTATTGTATAAATAAATAAATAAAAATCAGAAAATTTCTTGGATAGGCTAGCCCACAAATGGCTTCGTCACGGAATTTAGCCACTGAATCTAACATTGAATGTAAATTCCGTAACTGACTAATAAGAAATACTATTGAATAAAAAAATATAAATGGATATCCATATCAATGTTGAGTGAGCCCAGGTGAAAATCATCCAACCAATAACTTTGATAGTGGATAATTATTTCATGTTACAAACCAAATAACATACCGCACAATTAAAGATTTCGATGTTTTAGATTCATTAAATTTGAATTGTAGCATGCCGAATCATACAAACCACTTAAAACAAAAAACAAAAAACAAAATCCAAGGCAATTGTACTCTCAATTAGTAGGCAAGCATGGGAACCTTATGTATCAACGATTTTTTATAAATTATAATTTATATTTATTGAATAAAAATTTATACATAATTAAATTTTAATTATTTATTATTATTATTATTAATATGTGTATAATAAAAAAAAAAATTCAATTTAATATTAAATTTAAATTTGGTAGCCAACCAACAGGATGCTGACACATAAACCCCTTCGCCAGTTATAACATATGCTGACAGTCACCTTGACCTTTCATGTTTTATTAGTGATTACACATATCAGAGATGGACACGTTGTTGGGGGTTCTGTGTTTGATTTGAATGATCTTACGTCTATTAAGCCCCACTTGGGTCCCACTCCACTTTCATCCAGACAATAATCAGTGGCAACATTATTTTGTTGATAGATTTTTTCATATTTATTTCTTCGATTCGACAGAGAAATGATGAACATAGCGATACATCTTTGAATATCTTATGTCATGTTTTGGATAAATTTAAGAGTCGATTTTGAATATGATATGAGATATTGATATTCGTATCTTTTTATTTTATTGATGGATATGAAATTATTTTGTATATGTCCCTCACTTATTAGGTCTTCATGTAGTTACTTATTGATATATGAATTTTACCTCTATTTAAATATAAATGCAAATATTTGTATCCGACTAGTACAATTAACGGATATAGAAAATTATCTCATTATCCTTATCTGACGTACCAAATCACCGCTGATTCCATCTCTAAGGGGGTTTTTGTCATCCATAATTGCAACGAAGTATCACATCATCATTCATGTAATAATATTATAATATACTATCAAGTGTATTAATATATTAAAAAATTATTGAATAAATAATAATTAAATTACATGTATCATTTATTTATTAGTTGATAATACGTCAGCTATATACATTTATTGCACTAAAAATTACTCCATATTTTAAGGTTGTAGTATATAACATTAAGGCGAAAAACATGTGCATGACATGGAAATATTTTTGATATTGAAAGGGTATATTAGTACACAAGTCAAATTTATCAGGCTAAATTTATAAATTTTTTATTTATATATTTTTAGCCTTTACCTCTTTCGAACTCAAATGATCCGCTAAAGAAAAATCTTAAAAATTACTAAATCAATTAGTGTTGAATTTGCTTGGAAAAAAAAACCATTCAAAACTTGAAAACTCCATTGATTTATTTTATCTGTGAAAGTGAAACTTTTTTTTAAGTATTTCATAAAAATAAATATAGTATATACGTTGTCTTCTTAATTTTAATCTTGGAGAACTTAAAGATGAGGAATTTGTCAAAATCCAACCTTCAAAAAAGTTTTGAAGAAATACTCATAAGTTTTAAAGAAATTCTCTCTGAAGATTCCATCTTAATTTGAGCTCTTTTATTTTTTTTAACAATGTTTTGAAGAAATTCTCTCTGAAGAACCGGTAATCCAAAAAGTTCAATGAGTCATTGGTTCGATCGGTTGAATCGTGTCCAAAAAATCTGAAAAACATACTTGCGTAATAAATAATTTTATTTAATTAAAAATTAAAAAATTAAAAATAAATATTAAACCGTCCAGTCTGGTTCACCGATTTTGATCGAATTTGACCGGCTTTAACCGATTCTTTTCGGACCAGTTTTTAATCTTTGGCCAGACCGAACCAATTGAATCGGCCAGTCCGATCCCATTTTTAAAACATTGATTTTTAAAGATTAAAATCACTTGGATGACAATATTATTGTATGATTAAAATTTGATTATCTTTACATTCTTGTTTGATAATCACCAACAACAAACTTGCATTTTGCTTCAATAAAGCTTAGATCTCGAGCACAAGGGAGTTGTACTGCTCCTCACTTGAGGGAATGGAAGAGAGGCGAGCTACCATCAATGTTAGAATTGATGTTTGATTTTCCTAAACTAGATCTCCACGAATGCTTGAACAACAAATGGTTAAATAAATTTATGATCATCATTTCAACTTAGTTTTTTAAGACAAGTGTGAACAATATCTGAAACATGTATGGCTCAAGTAAGCTCCTCGTGCAGAAAAACAAAGCAAGAGTCTTGTGGCAAAGGTAAGCGGACTTGCAATAAAATTGTAACCCAAGAAACCAGGAAGCAATGGTTTTTAGGGGTGGCAAAGCGAATTAACAAATCGAATTTCTATCGAATCCTAAACGAATCGAATCAAAATGTGATTGATTCATATTCGATTAATTTATTAAATGAATCATAATATCATGATTCATATTCGATTCGTTTATTAAATGAATCATAATATCATGATTCATATTCGATTCATTTATTAAATGAATCGAATACGGATATTCATTTAGTCATGATATGATTCAATAACATAAATTACGATAATTTATTTATATTAATTCTTCATAAATATATACATATGAAATACATAATTAATATATTTACTAAAAATAGCTCACCAAACATCGATAATATTAATTTTTCCATTATAATTAGCCATAATTTCTCAAATCTTAATTAAAAAAAATAATAATTAGTAAAAGAAAATAATAAAACGAGTCATAAACGAATAAACGAATAAATGACCTTAAACGAATCGAATTGAATTGACCCATTTATTAAACGAATTTATTATTTCAAACTCGTATTCACTTTAAAGCGAAGTGAATCTAATCGAACGAATAAACGAATCATAATCCAAATTTCCACCCCTAGGTTTTATCCACAAATAAAATGCATGTCTCAACAAATGCATTTGAACAATTCCAATTTCTCATGCCACCAATAATTGGCATGCACAACGCTCGTGTAAAGACCAGACACTACAAGAAAATTGATCTTTAGCGTCCAACTTTTCTTTTTCGACGGTAATAAACCTTTAGCGTTGAATTTGAATTTTGACGCTAAAAATAAAACTTTAGCGCCAAACAACTCTTTCGACGCTAAAGGTTCATCCCTTTAACTTCGAATTTGAATTTCGACGCTAAATGATAGTCTTTTAGCGTCGAACACTCTTTCGACACTAAATGTGCAACCTTTTAGCGTCGGATCTGAATTCCGACGCTAAATGGCAGACTTTTAGCGTCAAAATTAAAAATGTCAAAAATTTAAATATAATTTTAGAAAACGGTAGTTTTTTTAAAAAATATTAAAACTTTTAGCGACGAATTAGTTTTTCGTTGTGAAAAGCCGTAAAAAAAATATCATTTAGTGTCGAATAGTTCAATTCGATGTTAAATCATAGACGTATAGCGTCGAGTTTGAATTTCGACGCTAAAGGATAAATTGAAATTTTTGAATTTCGTGCCTTCTAAAATTTGAATTTATCGCATTCTAAAATTAGATTTAAATTTTTGATATTTAGCGACGAATTTTCGATGCTAAAAGTAGGGGTGTTCGCGGTGCGGTTCGGGTCGGTTTTTTCATTTTTCAATTCAAACCGCGCGGGTTGGCGGTTTGGGAAATTAGAAACCGAAACCTCAAATTTGATAAGGAAAACCGCGGCGGTTCGGGTTGGCGGTTTAGCGGTTTGGGCGGTTCGGGTCGGCGGTTTGGATTATAAAATTTTTAAAGGAAATTTTGTGTGTTTTCACATAATAATTGAAGATAAAAAATACATAATTTTCATTTATACATTGCATATTGTCATATGATCATTAAATATCTTAAATTTCATGGTTAAAAAAGAAGAAAAATATAAAATAATATCTAATTTGAACGCGGGTAGCGGTTTAGGCGGTTCGGACCGCGGTTTGAGTCAAAATTTGCGGTTTTAGGCGGTTTGGGTCGCGGTTGGGTCAAAAATGCACACCGACCTGAAATTTGCGGTTCGGTTCCGATTGACCCGAAATTATTTTTAATTTTTTTTCAAACCGCGCGGTGCGGTTTTGGTTGGTGCGGTTCGGCTCGGGTTGCGGTTTGACCCTAAACAGTGATCACCCCTAGCTAAAAGTCAAAAATTTCGACTCTAAAGATAAAAATTTTGGCGGAAATAATTCCCGCTATTTGAGGACCTTTAGCGACGAAATAGACTTTCGTCGCTAAAGGTTATTTTTTCTATAAATATTAATTTACTCTTTCATTTCTCATATTATCACTTTCTTCATCTCCTACTCTTCTTTCATCTCTTATTCTTTTTTCCTTAAAGGTTTTGTTTCATTTTTTATATTTTATATTAAAATCCAATATTTTTATTTTATTTTTAGGATAATATATGAAGATGAAGAAATGGTGGAAATGAAGATGGTGAAGAAAATTAAAAAAAAATGAAAGTGATGATGAAGAATATGGAAGTGATGATGAAAAATATAGAAAATATATAAAAAAGTATAGTTTATCATTTTATTTACTATTCTATGTTTGTTTGTTGTGATAATTTTTGTAATTTTATTTTTATATCAATAAAATATCCTTGTTATAATTAGTTCTTAAAACTAATTATAATGAATTATTTAGCTATTTTTATTATTTTCACTTTTAGCGTCGAAATATTTCGTCGCTAAAGGGATTTTACGCTGAAGTAAAATTTAGACGCGAGAGCTTGGTCGATAAGATATTTAGCGTCAAATATCGATTTCGACGCTAAAGATATTTACTTTTAGCGTCGAAAATGATTTTCGACGCTAAAGATAAGTACTTTTAGTGACAAAGCATTTCGTAGCGTCGAAATCAGTTTTTGATGCTAAACACATTCATCGACCAAAGTTTTCGCGTCAAAATTTTATTTTCGCCAAAGCCTTTTAGCGATAAAATTTTTCGACGCTAAAAGTCAATAATGTTGTAGTGAGTACCTACACACATGATTACAAATCTGAAAATTCGATAAGGTTCTTACCCTATACACCTATGGGGAATAGGTGTAACCTTACGAAATTAAAAATCTATTCTATCTAAAATAAGTCTAAGTTAGAGTTTTTATAACTAAGTGCAAATACCCTTAAGTATAGTCAATGACCACACTCTTAATCTATGCAACAAACTAAAGAGCTGAAAAATAAACAAAGCAATAAACAAAATCAACACAAAGATTTGTTGATGGAGTGGAAAATTCATGATAGAGGAAAACCATTCCGGGTATAGGCTACTACCCGAATTCACTATGTAGAGAAAACTTACAATGATGGTTATAAGACATATGACAACAACTTTGTCGACTCAAATCATTCTATTATAATAACCCGAAGAACTCTTCGAGCCCGCAACAAGCAGTTTTCTTCAGAACATTTGAAGTCTGTGAGTGAATCAAATCCGTGAACTAGAGATGCCAAAACTCCGACTACCAATCTCCACCTTAGAACTATGAAGGTTTATGATATTGGCTAGGTTTTTGTTTGTGTTGATGGTCATCAATGGAAAAACTCACCAAAAGAAAAAAGACATGAGATTAATTAAGTTTTAAAGGTTAATTCTCAAGTAGAAGGAAACAAATGATATGGAGGTTCTAAATATTATGTTTCCAACATTAGGTAAAGTGGCTAATAATTTCTTTATATAGGTAGGGTTTTCAAGCCTTTAAAAATCCTTCAAAACTCATTTTACAATGTTTTTCTCGCACTAACGTTTGAACGCCCTGTCAAACGTGGAACAAACACCCATTGACGTCCAAATGTTGTGATGAACGTGACGTGAACGGAGCTCTGAAATCTTCATTCATTCTCTTCCAAATGTTTATCCAATTGCTCTGAGACCTTCAAGACTCATTAAATTTGATTTGTTACGAAATTGACTAACACATAAACCCAAAACAATCAACTTATAAAACTATATATGTGCTCTCACTTTTAATTAGCTAGCTAGCTTTACCCCTCTGTATAAATATGCATGCAGCTCTAGCTCTTTTTTGCAAGGGCTTGTAAAATCACTCAATTTCTCTCTTTTTGATTCTGTCAGTGAGTGAGAGTATGCATGGATGCCATTCTTCTTTATTCTATCTTCTTAATAGTCATTCTCTTTGCTACTTTATTCAGAAATCTAATTAAAATATTGTTGCTGCCACTGAAAAAGCCAAAGCTACCTCCAGGTTCAATGGGCTTGCCTTATATAGGAGAGACTCCCAAATTATTCTCTCAAAACCCAGATGTTTTCTTTAGCAATAGGCAACAATGGTCAACTTTATATACCTTGAATTATCTCATCACTTACTTTTGTTATATGGTTTTGATGATCAAATTGATATAACTGTTTTGTTTGGTGATGATTTTATATATATATAGGTACGGAGAGATATTTAAAACTCAAATTCTTGGCTACAAATGTGTTATGCTGGTGAATCCTGAAGCCATCAGATATGTGTTAGTTACTCATGCACACTTATTCAAGCCAACGTATCCTCGTAGTAAGGAAAGATTGATCGGTCCATGGGCACTTTTCTTCCACAAAGATGCTTACCATACTCGCATTAGAAAACTTGTTCAAGCTTCGTTGACTCCCAATATGATTCGAAACTCAGTCCCTTGCATTGAAGCCATTGCCATGTCAACACTAGACTCATGGTCTGATGGGAGAGTCGTTAACACCTTCCATGAAATGAAGAAGGTTCCTCATTTCTTTCATTCCGAATTATCTAATGCTAGTAACGCATCCTTTATATCATAGTATTATTGTTTTGCTTGTTATATGTCTTAAACCATAGTAAAAATTACATTTTCAAGTCATCGCCAAATGATAACTCAGCTAGTTAACTTGATAACTCTACATATATTTATATTCTAAACTAGATCATAAGTGAAGTGATAGCTAGTTAGGTTCTCTCAGATTAATTGCGGGATAAATAATTATTTAGACTTTATTTGAGTTTGAACTAATTACTCGGCTAGTCTCAATATTATACAAAAATATTCAAAAATGTCTTTTTATTTATACATCTCTGTTAAAATCTACTCTAATTATTTTTTACTTTTCACGTGTTGTATGTTAAATTTGTTTGAATTTTACTATACACGTCCAACAACTGTGAAGGTGAAGTAAGGGAAGGAATGTTTCAAATATTTTTTTGAAACTATAAAGAATGATCAAATAATTAACCAAATTCTAGGGGGCTAAAGGGTAATTTACTCATCATTATGCAAGGAAAACTAGATTATGAACAATTTTGACAGCTTTTTGCTCCCCTAATTGATAAACACTTTACAAGCTATAGCTCAAGACTAAACAAATTTCATGTGTTGAATAAGACGCCATTAATTATATACACCTATTGTCTTAAGTTGGCAATTAAATTAACTAAAGGATTTTGCTCTTGAGCATGGCAGTTCATGTTTGATGTAGCTGTTTTGTCCATCTTTGGTCACTTGGACACTAGCTACAAGGAGATGCTGAAGAAGAACTACAGCGTGCTTGATCAAGGTTACAATTCTTTCCCAATATACATACCAGGATCTTTGTACACCACATCT
>SKCR01050406.1:0-41139 GCA_019454045.1 Zanthoxylum bungeanum
TTGCGCAAACAGCATTTTTTTAAAGACAAAATTCACAAGTCTATCATGATCATTCCATAGAGTTCGAATGTAAATTAGGTTAAGTTGTGTTAATTGCAGAAGTTATCACATGTTTTGTATCATGTGGATTATATAAAAAAGAAAATTGACACAAATTTTAGGTAATTGATCTCATATAATTTAATGGTAAATAATAATAATAAAAATAATATTTAATGATGATTATTCATCCATCGTTGGATTGTGTATGAGATAAATAATTCAAAATTCGTGTCAAATATTTTGATAAAAAATTGAAGTTTAGATTACATCACCCTTTTATATTAGGATTAATTTGATATGAATTTATTTTCGTATCGGTCATGAGAAAAACATAATATACATATTATTTTTTATTATTAAATTTTAACGTAATTAAACTTGAATTTTAGATATTCTCAAAAAATTATTCGACCAGGATTCTAGATCTTATAATTACATCATCAATCTGATAATGTATTTTCAAAAAAGAAAAGTTGGTGGTAAGAAATGCATAATTAAAAAATAATTAGTAATGTCACCATCAAGGTTGAATACCATATGCATTTTGGGCTTGCATCATCACCAAAAGCTTTGAATTGTGTGATCAGATCATAATGATGAAGATTCTATCATGGGATAAATCACTAAAACTCAATGCATGTGTCACAAGCTTATAAATTTGTTACTGTTTGTTTTTGTAGAAATTGCATCTAGTATTGGTTTTTTTTTTTTTTTTTTTTTTTTTTTTTTTTTTTTTTTCTTCGCGCGCGCTCTTAACGTTTTATAATTATTTGTCACGTGTGTAATAATATATAGATAAAATTCAAGTATTTGTAAATTTTTGTTCGAATAACTACAAAATTCAGTACATAATATAGCTAATCCACATACAAATTTATACCGTAGATATAACAGGAAATATTTTTATCATTTTTTTTTCCTTTTTGCTGCCAGGTGAGGGAATCAGAGCTTAATGGCAATACAGAAAAGAATGTAGTCCACATAAAAAAGTGCAGGTAAGTGCATTTCCCTTGAATTCAACTTGCCCACAAACCAAATTAAGACACTTTTGTGCCTGAAACAATCTGCTCCAATGAATTTGCTGCTGCTGGAATTGAATCTTCTCCATTGCTATCATGAGTGCCATCATCATAATCATTCGTCAAAATCGAAATCATGATTAATATAATCGTCAATCTTAGATCATCCACGTAAAAGTTCATCGATCGACATGATTTCTGGAATTTATTTTGCAGGTTTTTAGTGGAGAGTAATTGTGTAGGGATGTGCACTAATCTATGTAAGACGCCATCTCAAATCTTTATCAAGAACTCACTGGGAATGCCGGCCAACATGGTCCCTAGTAAGTACACTTATAAGCATGGCAGAGAAAGGAAAAAAAAAAAGAAACAACTTATTTTGAAATACGGAACAAAACATGCTCATACACACACTCCATTTTTGTATAGCAAGATAGGAATTCTTAGAAAAATAATGTCGATTAGTCAGCCCATCTAATCTCAGGTGATAATTCTAGCATATGAGCTCATACAAAAAAAGAATGTGGAGGCTCTGCTCATCATGTCAATGAAGGGCCCATGTATAACCATTTAGGGAGCACAACTGCAAGTAGGCCCATCTAATCTCAGGTGATAATTCTAGCATATGAGCTCATACAAAAAAACAAAAAACAAAATGTATCTTTGAAAGTTGAAACCATAAAATACCTTCAAGATCACGGGTTCGAATCGCGGAAACAGTCTTTTTGCAGAAAAATAAGGATAAGACCATGTGTATATATTATATCTTTCTCAAAACCTACAATGTGGGGAGTCTTATGCGCTGAGCCCTCCTTTTATCTTTAAAACCATAAACGTAACACAGTTGATGAGATTAAATTATCTTCCAGATCATTTCATTAGTGCGATGTGTTCCATTACGTTGTTGAAGTCAATGAAGTCTTCTGTTTCCCATGAAGCCAATCATCTTTTAGAACCTGCCACATGTATAATACCAGCACAAACACATTAATGCCTTTTAAAAGAGCATCCAAGTTAGCGGTCGTTACATTTACACGTCAATTATCTGTCAAAAATTATAAACCCGCTTAGCAATATTACAAACTAAATCAGAAAGATCATGTATCACACACCGTTAAGATAATTGCAGTTTACCATCTGATTTGCAGACTTTGATGACATGAGCTGTGAGATGATATTTGGTCAGGAGCCTCCAGCATCATCCGATGATCCAGCACTCAAGCAACCATGCTACAAATTATGTAATTACTTCTACAGAACCTTTCACTTTAATTATCTGAATATATATTCTCTTTATTACTCTCCTCAACATACCACACTTGACAGAATATGTTATACAACTTCATGGTATATCATTCCACCTGACCAAAACAAGCAGCTTATGTAGAATACAGATTCTGACATGCATTACTTTTGTAAATATATGTACAGGTAAAGAAAGCCGAAAGCATAGCGTGAAGTGCATCACTTGACAGAATATGGAAGGTTCTTCTATCCTGAAAACTAATACTCATACTTGTAGAATCGTGATATGAAATTCCATAGAAGTGTCTACAATTTGGTTAAGAACATATCAATACACCAGGCAAAACAATAACTCATATTTAAGAAAAATAACTGTGATGCCTGCCCACAAAACTCATTAGTAGCTTGGCTTCTCTTTTTGATTTCAAAAAAGAAAAATAAAAATGTGACCATTATTTAAAAATAAGTTGTTCTGTCTTCATTTTTCGCATTGAGGCACTCTCAGCTCAAACACGCATCGGAGAGAATATGATATCAAATCAATCATATGCTTGAGGTTAGACTAATTTGGGAGAATGATTTATTCAATTACCTTACCTATAAAAATGTACAAAGAGCAACCACATGATGATTACTTGATATTGGCTTTGTGTGATGAAACATAAACTAAGTGGTTCCCAAAGGAGACCAATATCCAAATGAAGAGAAACCATTGAAAATGAAAGAACTAGTATTGTGTTAGAATGGGATTGTTTAGTGATGAGCTCCCGATTCTAGAGGCTTATTAGGCATTTTTGACGAGTCTTAATTACACTATGGGTTGGTTCGTTTCGTCATAAAACGAATTTTGGAAAATGTTTTTCTTATTTTAGGACATTTAGTATACTTACGAAAAATTTAGTTAATATAAATTGTTTTCTGGTCAATGGAAAAGTTTAGCAGTTTTCCCGAAAATGATTTACGAAATACAAATTCGTGAGTCATTTTACGGATTTTTTTCTTCTTTAAAGTTTTTATAACTTATTTATAGGGATGACAAAATCCGGACCGAGACCTGGACACGGATTTGCATGGATCCGGGTCTATGATGTATTTGGTGGATCCATATTCATATCCATATCCGAAAAATATATCTAGGTCCAAATATTGGTATACTCGGTCCGAATCCAATTATACACCGATCGGATCAGAAAATCTTGTTTTTTATAATATTTTTTTCAATTATATTTTGTATACTCATAAGGATCTAGAAATCTAGATCTTTTTAATATTTTTAATTATATTATTATAAAATTGATAAAATTATGGACTCATAGTCCGAAATTTCGAACCCGAATGGATCCGAATCTAGGTATACCTAGACCAAATATAGAAATTTGAATTTTTCAATTATATTTGATGAAATTAATAAATTATGGACTCGAGACCAAGGATTTTAGACCCGCGTGGATCTGGCTTTAGATATATCCAAATCGGACCTGAAAATTCAGATTTTTTAATCTTTTTCAATTATATTTGTATAAAATTAATAAAATTTCGTGTCTAGGAATTTCGGATCCGGAAATTCAAATTTTTTATATTTTTTTAATTATATTTGTATAAAAATTAATAAAATTCTGAATAACTTGGAATTCGGGACCTGCGTGGATCCGGGTCTTTTGGGTCCATGAGAATCCGGGTAGGACCGACTCTCTTTACCATCCCTACTCACTTCTAACTACCATATAATATTTTTCAAAGAAAAGATATTGGATGCACTAAATATCTGAAAATATTTTCCAAATAATGTTTTCATGCTATAATCAAATACCGAAAAAACACTTTTTTCGGAAAATGATTTTCACGGAAATATTTTACTGGGAAACAAACACGCCCTAATTGCGAATGACGCTATAATGTAGGGTTTAAGGTGAGCTAGGTGGGCCAAGAATGTTCCCCACCTATTGTTTTGTGTGCTGAAAAATCACAAAGCTATGATTTCTAATGCTGTCTTTTCTGTCTAATTGAGAGAGTGAAATTACAACAGATCACAAATTTTAAAAAAATAATGCTCGAAGAAGAAGTGGATCACCGTTTAGTGTAACAGAGAATATGAAGAAACTCACAGAGCAAATAGTGGAAATATAGAGAAACTTCTTAGCCAGCATTAAATCTGCACAAGCTCAACGAGTAACAAGCTGTGTTCTTTGACTGAACTGAAACCGTTGTTTCCATGGATGATGGATCATGGAGGCAAAAAAAAAAAAAAAAAAGCAAGTCTTTTGCGGTTGCATTTAGAACTTATGTATAATTTTTTTCATGTCTGAGTGTTGCTAGGCCAATCATGTGGCCTCAATTAAAGACAGTTGGGCCCAAAATGCTATCAACATATACTGGTCCGCTTTTTGGAATCTCTCAGCTACAAACTTCAAACTTAAGGTCCTCGTCTGGCCCAATAAGTGTCGATTGGATTGCTGAATACGGCCATGATCATATCAGTTGGGGGACCAAAAATATTGTCTAAAAAATGAATTTGGATGTGATGAGATAAATTGTGCTAAAATCCCGATTTGTTCTTGTGAATCATGGGCATAAAAGATTGAAAAAATGTAGTTTTTATTGTAAATAATATGATCCCTCATTTTGTTTTTTCAATTTTAATTTATCCCACATTGTTTAGAGATAATAATCTCAACCTAATCTCTTCTTATAAAAAGAGAATAAAAAGAGAGCATCTCTTGTAATTTATGACACATGATTGGCCTAGCAACACTCAGACATGAAAAAAATTATACATAAGTTCTAAATGCAACCGCAAAAGACTTGCATTTTTTTTTTTTTTGCCTCCATGATCCATCATCCAAAAAAACAACGGTTTCAGTTAAAGAAACAACGGTTTATAGATAATAATCTCAACCTAATCTCTTCCTATAAAAAGAGAGTAAAAAGAGAGCATCTCTTGTAATTTATGATTCATTCAGAATTAATAAAGAAAGCTTACAACTTTATAAGGTATTTTCTATTCTTCTATTTCTCTATGAATTTATAACACGTGATCACACGAAGCCTGAAGCCTTTGTTTCTCTCGTAAATTTTCCTGAAGCAATTCATGATGTAGTTTGCTTCTTTCTTTGTAAGCCATGATTCATTATGCGCAATTCATAACGTGAGCCATGAGCCACTGTTGATCATGCGCAATTCATGATGTGAGCCATGAGTCCTTGTTAATCATGCGGCCTGAAGCCAATTTATTGATGATAATGATCATGATTGTGATGATCAAACATCTTTAAAGGTTTGATTAATCAAATGGCCTGAAGCCAAAATCATGATCTCATGTAATTGAATGTGATCAATTACAATGGTTGAGAGCTGAGACATATGGCTCATGAGAAGGCTTGTTTTTCGTGGTCTTTAAAGCAGAATGTATCATGTGAGGATTTCATCAGTATAAATTAATCAAAATCCGAAGTTTTAATTTTTAATTTTACAATTAGAACTTGTAGTTCTAAATTCATTATGTTATGTTTTAAATATATTGTTATTATAATTTTTATAAGTATGCTCTGTGGTTATCGTTAATTTGGATTCTCCACATCAGAAAATAAAAACTATGTGTTTATTTCATGATTTATTAGTTTCATTTATTTTATGGCAAAAGAAAATTAGAACTTCAAGTTCAAACATCATTAGTTATTTTTATATTAGAACCTGAAGTTCTAAAATACAAAGAATTATAGAATCTGAAGTTCTGAATTACGTCACAATTAAAGACCTAAAGCTCTAACCCCATCAATTAAAATTTTAGATTAGAACCTGAAGTTCTGAATCAACTATCTCTCATTAGTTTTGGATGCCAAAATGCACCTGTGAGCTATAGTCTTGGAAAGCACCATAAGCCAAGGAAATCAAACATCACTGCAGGATAAGTCAAAGGCTATGATTTTCCTTCGTCATCATTCGCATGAGAGCCTGAAAGCTCAATACCTGACAATTAAAGATCTATTGATCTTATGGAATAACCTGAAAGAGAGATATGACCATCAAATGGATATCTTCCTCCCTAGAGTAAGATATGAGTGGACAAATTTGAGGTTGCAGGACTTCCAAAAGGTTTCTGACTACAACTCTGAGTTATTTCGCATCACCTCACAACTGAAATTGTGTGGTGAAAATATCACTGAAGAAGACATGCTTGAAAGAACATTCACTACCTTTTATGCATCAAATATGATTCTGCAACAACAATATAGGGAGCGTCGCTTCAGAAAATACTCATATTTGATATCTTGCCTCCTAGTTGTTAAACAAAACAATGAGCTACTGATGAAAAATCACGAGTCACGACCAACTGGATCTAAGTCATTCCCATAAACGAATGAAAATACACATATAAATAATGAACGTGGTCGATGGGGTAGGAGAGGACACAGAAGTCGTGGTTATCGCCCATGTGGTGGTCATAAAAACTCAGGACAACAAAACAAAAATGATGGACAACACCAGAACTAGAATTTATATAAAAGAGATTATAAAGAGAATAGTGCAGAAAAGAATCTACCAAAAATGATAATGATGAGTGGTATATAAATCAATATTTTTTACTCATTTGACTTAATATTTTGCATAGTTTCTTGAGTATTGTGAATATTTTGATGTGTTTTGTGGTATTTTGTAGATAAATAAAATAACAGGACTCTCTGGAGGTAATTCGGGGCCAAAATAGAGGAAAACGGAAAAAAAAGCAAAAAATGTAAATTTCCTGTAAAAATGCGCCGTTTGCTAAAATGCACCGACTGCTATCATGCGCCAGACACGTGTCACAATCAGAGAAGTTTGCTAACATGCGCTCTTGCTAACATGCGCCTACCACGTGTCAACATCACAGTAAATCTGCTAACGTGTGCCGGACACATGTCACCATCACATGCTGCCGACACTCATCATTGAAAATGCGTCATTGCTTGCATCATGCTGATGTCAGCATCGCGACGTGCACACCCTTACGCATCGCGACGCCGAGCCAATAATTCTACCGACAGCCACGTGTCACCATCTCCGCGAAGCCCATGCCACGCGTCCAAAATCTCCGGTACGTCGCGACACGTAAGGTGCCACGCGTCACGACGCGAGAGACCAAGATTTGCCTATAAATTGAGGCCGATTTCAGAATTCTAATTCATACTTTCTTCTGTGAATTCCTTAAGAATACTAAGAAGATTGTATCTTGTTTATTTATTTACAGCTTTCTGTATTTAATTTTGTTTACTTTACGCAATAGTACTTTCTTTATTTTACTTTTCAGTTTTTATTTTATTGTTCATTATGAGGAGGTAACTCCCTTCTGCTGGGGTAAAATGTTAAGCTTTTATTACTAATATTTAGATTAATCTCTCTTAATTATAATATATAAACTATTTAAAACTTGACTTAATGGGATACCGTCTTTATGGTCGGTTTGACTTAATTAAATTGATTTTAACCTGACTAAATTGGATACCGCCTTTATGGTTGGTTGAAATTTATTATAAATTTGACTTAATCAGGATACCGCATATATGGTCGATTGGTAATTATCACACAAAATTAATATATTATAATAAGGTAGATATCTAAATAGAAGTAATAAAAGTGGATCCTCCAACCCCAGCATTTTCTTTATTGTTTTATTTACCTTTTTAATTTCAAGCATTTATTTTATGTCATTTAATCTATTTAAGCTTTTACTAGCCTTAGATATGTGTCGTAACTAAACTCGTTATCTAGGGTTGTGATGAATTCTAATATCACCGATTTATAAGAGGTTATTTTGTGTCTTGGGTAATATAAAGGTTTATTTATTAAGTCTTAAGCTTAATACTTCTTATTAATGGCCATTAATAGGATTGATGTGGTAAACTTAAAATAAACTTGACAAAAGAATTTTAGATTTTAACCTTGGACTTAATAGCCCACGATCTCCCTTAATGATTAGATACTTCTTAATAGATTTCCTTCCAGGATAGACATATACCTGTCGGGCGGGGGTAGCCACAATTGGAACTTAATCTTAATGAATTTAGGTAACTTGATTAACATAGACATATGATTAATTGGGTTATACTGGGTATTTGCATCTGACCATCGATATAGGCTTTTGCATAATTTCATGTTCCAGGTTAATAAACCAATATATTGCACAAACATAAACCAATATATTTCACAAACATGAGATAACCACTTCATCTTTAAAAGATATTGGAAGGATTCACAACCCTAGATAGTTTCTTAATATTGAATTTTCCCTTAATTTACTTTCGCACTGTTTATTTATTCATCTTTAGTTTAAAATTATCATCCAATCAAAAATCCAATATATTATGTACTCGTATTCATTTAACATCATAAATTAATAGCTAAGGTAATTCCATTTTCCATTTTCCATAATATTACTAATTTAATGGTAGCACCTCTTGTCTTTTATACACATATTCGATCTAATTGCGATTAGATATCTAATTACGATTAGATATCTAATTACGATTAGATTGAAACTAAATCTGGTTTAATGATACGTGTATATTAGACAAAGACCCTAGGATTTACATGTAGTTTGTAATTGACATTGGGAAGTGCACTATAAGATGTATATCCTTAAATAAAGTTCCTGGTTAAGATTTACTAACACGGGTCAGTTAATAAAATCCGCTGAGACCAGTACATGTCGTATATCGTGACTTGGTCCAATGGTTTATCCCAATGAACCATGAGTCTCGGGAGACTCGTATAGACATGTAGGTGTTTATTTGATAAACACTGAACGACTCACTGAAGATTTCCTAATAGATGGTACACCAACGTCAATAGGAATCTTCTCGAGTTGAGCGAGTATAGTGGTCATTCGACTTGAGATACCACAGTGAGATATTTGAGTTATCCTCCACACTTTGATGGCAGTCACGTCACCGATCTATTCATGATCAGACCTCCGCCTGTTCATTGGGTTTGTACTGATGCTTATGATATCCTATGCGTATCAAGAAAGGATCTGTCAGTCATGTGTACAGGGCATAGACATCCTACACATGTTTGCGATCTAGTAAATCCATGGCCATGGTATAACTTCGGAAATCAGTTCTGAGTATTATTTAGAGATCGTAAATTGAAAGTCGACTATATTATACCGAACAGATTTGACGTTCTTATCTATATCTCAGGTATAATATGGATATCCTGTGACGGATGGATTATACGTATGCAATGACCTCGACTTGCATAGTTTAGCGAGATTATCCGTGGTCGTCATAATTCATGAGTGGATGAATTATGGACATGAAATTGGATTTTGTGACGGATAAACCTAAACTTAGAGAGTCCCACAATATGAAGTGCACTCGTTGAGCACTTGGGCAACACATTATGAATAATAGAGATTATTCATAATACTTCATCGGATTAAATGAATTAATTTGAATCGTTTAATCGGTTAAACGATAACACACTTGGATTCGAAATCCAAGCAAACCCCAAGCAACAGATATAACCCCAAGAACCGCGAATTTGATTTTGTAGGAACAAAACCCTTCCAAGGCCTCAAAGAAGCCACAAAGAATTTGCCCTTAAGAACCTTTAAGATGATTCCTTGTAGTATTTTGCTAACAATGGAGACGCCACTAAGCTTGCTAAACTTAGATAAGTCGATTTTAACTTGAAAAGGGGAATCCCTCCCTTACAAGAATTCGGCCATAGCCAAAGCTTTAAGCTTTTGTGTTTACAAATTTCGTTGAATGTTCCAAAAAGAAAAAGAAAGAAAGTTTAAATAGCGTTACAAAGAGAAACCCTAAAGGCATAAAGACAACAATGCCCCTAAAGGCTAAATTACAAAAATACCAAAGTCTTCAATTCTTCAAAGGCATGTGAAGCTTCATTCAGAACTGATTTGGGCCAGGTGAAGTGGCTTTGGGCCCTCTCTATTGAAGCCCACATGTGTCTATATTTGTTTGTTGCAATCGGCCATAACACTCTGAACTAATCCCGCCATTGCTTCTCTGAGTCTTTTGGTCCTCTGCCTCGTAATTGGCTCTTATGGTACTTGTAATGGGTCTTTTGCTTTATTGTCGGCCTGGATCATGTCATTTTTCATTATAAAAAGGAGGCTTGACCAAACCCTAGGGAGGACAGACACTCACGGTAATTCACAACACAAACAAAAACCTAGGCTTCTCTTCATCTTCTTCTCTTTGATGCAAAACAACAAGAATCAATACCCCTCCGCCGAACAAACAAAAGCAGAAAACGCAAACAACAAGAAACCACCTTGGACCGAAACCAAACAACAAAAAAGCAAACTCCACCGATCAAACAACAATAAAATATAGCCTCAAATAGCAGCCCTCAACCGACCAAGACAACAACAAAATATAGCCTCAAACAGCAGCCCTCCACCAACCAAACAACAACAAAATATAGCCTCAAACAGCAGCCCTCAACCGACTAAGACAGCAACAAAACTGAATCCACAAAACAAACAACCCTCACCAACCAAGACAGCAACAAAACCGAATCCACAAAACAAACAACCCTCACCGACTAAAACAGCAACAAAACTGAATCCACAAAACAAACAACCCTCACCGACTAAAACAACAACAAAACTAAGCCAACAAACAGCCATCAAAAAACCCAAATCAACGTGAATAAACAGCCCTAAAACTGAGCCAACAAAAAGCCACCAAAAGCCCTTCAATCACCGTGAAACAACACAAAAAATAGTGAAGAAAACCATCCCCGAAAATAGTGAAGAAAACCGCAAAAACAGTGAAGAAAAATACCCCCAATACTACAGCCTTTATCACCAAAAATCAGTCCCAAAACAACATCCTCGATCATCGAAAAAATAGTCCAAAAAATCGCAGAAAATAGCCCAAAAAAAAGCAAAAACAGCAGCCAAAATCACCAAAAAAATAGAAAAAATAGTAGCTCAAAAACAACCAAATAGCAGCTAAAAATAGCAAACAGCAAACAGCGAAACAACAAGCAGAAACAACCAACCAGTGATCATTCCGACGACGGCCTAACGCACTTTCGAGAAAGCAATTTAAAATGTAAGACCTGAGGGCACTCTATTTATTTTTATAGTTTCGGACACGGCATGTCTTGCTGGACGTGAAATACGTCTAGCCGGGTATGCAAAGTCCTACATTAAAGACGACCAAATTTCTGGTCACATCTTTCTTTGACGTTCCGTTATTTATCTTTTTTTGTTATTTATTTATTCATCGTTATTTTACTATTTCACATTTAGTTTGGTATTTATTTTTTACTCTGCCTTTATTTTATTTATTCATTATCGGCATATGTTTTATTTTATTATTTTGTTATTTACATTGCATTAATTTTTGTGTGTGTTATTACCCCTTGCGGTATATCGGATGGAAATCCAGACATAAATTCCGTAGTCGAATCCGAATGGACGGTAGTGCGGTTTGTACTTGGGATACAACTCCATGTACCCCTTGGGAAATATTCATACAACCGTGATTAACCCCTCATTTTATTCTCTATTTACTTATTGACGTTTTTCCCGCTTTTGATTGTTTATTATTATTTTCGTTATCGCATCTTGTATTTTTTAATTTAATATGATTTTATTATTTCAATTAATGTTTATTTGAATTATCTTGCATGAACTGCATAAGACTTGGCTATACCATTGTGTGAACCCGTCCATTATACTGGCATAAGTAAGGGACCATTCTGAACCCAACGGTTTGAGGTCTTCCCTTGCGAGGGGTGAGTGCGGCCTTAAATCATTTCCCAGTTCACACTGGGTGGCGACTCCTTTAATCTCCAGTTTAGTCCCCCGTAGGCTACTCCGTACTCTCTACGGGCTGTGAGACCAACAGTGTCATGGTCACCGAACATCATAGGCATAATGGTAACCCCGCTTCGCTCCTACAGATGGAAACTCCACTGGGGATAGAGAATCGACCCCGAAATAATACCTTGTAGTGTCTGTGGCTTTGGCTATGATTACCCAAGTCTAATATATTTTGTATACCCTTTTTACCCAGATGGCGTCATGTATCGTGAAGTCGCTTTCACTCAAGGTGGCGGATCGTTATGTGATGACCATCACTCGTTGGCACGTACCCTAGGGTATAAAAAAGGCGCGCTCACTTGGTCGCTCGAACTCTTGAGTGGGGAGACCTAGTTGTGTGCAACCCTTCACCGGCGGGAGCCTTTATCCATACCCTTATAAGCCCACATATGAACCATAGTTACATGTCCTATAGAAGCTACCTTTATGCTTGTGTTTGGAACCATTATCATTTGGATCCATTTGGGCCTCTCGTCATAGGATACGAACTTGTTGGGCCACCTAAACTGGGACGAGTTTATATCTTATGACGATTGGGCCAAAAGTTTTCAAAATGATAATGGGCCACCTTGTGTTTGGGCCCCCTATCATTTGAAGTTGTTTAGCCACCTTATCGCAAAAGTGTAAACATGTTGGGCCTTTTCAACTGGGACAAGTTTGCACCTCGCGATAATCTGATTGAACGCTTTAAAATGATAATGGGCCAACTTGTATGAAAATCTTGATAGGCTTAGATGATCCAAACGTGATCTGAATATGCCAAACGCATGAGTCCGATATCAGCACTGGCTATCATCCAGGAAGGGTACGCCTTATTATGGCATATATATGTACTTTTGGATATCTCCAAGTCTATCCCCACAACCATATTACCGAGGCCCCAATTCATCATTTCTAGACAATGGCACGATCCCTATAAAAGGCTTAGTCAATATTGTAAATGGGCGGTCTTTATCTATTACTGATGAAAATGGACTGAGGTAGCCAAGGTTCACCCATGTAGCGTAGGAGAGAACGATTTTATGTACCCCACATTGGTGCATAAAATGAGCCGTACCTAGGACAAAAAAGAACTTACCACGAGTGTGTAAGGAATAAGTTTGAAAGGGTATATGCTATTTTGTTAACCACATGCATCTCATGCATCGTACGCATACATGCATCGCACGCATACATGCATCATGTTAACCCATTTGTCTAAAAGCAATCATAGACATCTGTTGGGTTAGAGAAGAAGGAAGACTTGTCAAGAAGAAGTTAGCAAGCATGAATGCGTTAGGCAGTGAAGGTTCTCGCACGAATCAATTGGAGACCAACATCACAAAAATTATCGAGCAACTACAAGCTTTGACCAACGCTATGGCAAGTCTGACAGTACCCCGTACAGTGAGAACAAAAAAAAATTTACGGCCAAAATAGAAAGACCATTGGGGGCCTTCAGCAAAAAAAATTGTTTGTTTTTAGTCCTTAATAGTTAAGCATAAGTCCAATGATGAAATTGTTTACTTTAGGGTGAAATCTTAGAAACGATAAGTTCTTGATGAACTTTTATCTGATACTTTGCGTAGTTGATCTATGTTAGACTCGTAAGCACTTAATTATAGGTTTTTAGCAGTGAAAACCTGAGTAGTTGGCAAAGTGACTAGTTGAAGAAATTGTAGGTCGATGAAGGACCGTTTGCTTAGATGTCTATCCAGACCTGCTTGTGTTATGATATGTGGTATGGTTAAAAATAAAAGAAAAGTCTCTAAAGAAAAAAAATTAAACCACCTATAACCGATAAGCGTGAAGCTACCCATGGGCGAGTATTAGGACCACCATGAGGAGAAATACTACCTTAAAGGGTGGGTGTGTTGGAAAAAAAAAGATGAAAGAAAAGAAAAAAGAAAAGCATACCATATTGAGAACAGAAAAGGCAATTGCAGAGCATAATTGAGATATCTAGGTTGGTTTGACCTATCGATCCTAATTTTTGAAACAAAATCATTGAGTTGGCTTACATAGGAATCAAGCTGTAAATGAACCTTTGCGCACACACATTGTGAGTCTGGCTTAGATGATTTATTCAAAGACTTGGATTTGAGTAGCATTGAGTGTTTTGAAGGTTCTCTGGTTTCAAGACTGGGCATTCCTTGAGGAAAATAATATGTGTAACTATTGGGACTATTTCGTAGCCCGCAATATGATATGTCGATACGGAATGCCACATCATATAGTGATGAGCAATGAAGTCCAATTTAAGAGAAAAATCCAAGCTGAGAATGGCAGCAAACTTCTCAGAGAGATGGCATATTTCAAAATCTGGGAATCAGAAGACATGATTTTCAGTATCCCAAAAGGATGAGGCCGCTTTCAAAAAGGCGTAATCCACATTGACCCGGTGTAGGTAGCAAGAGCAGAAAGATGAGCCAGGCCTGGGGGCGACCAGTCTACCACCCCGCGGATAAGGGACAGAACGAGACCTCGAGCCCTGAGACCAAAGAAAACTGAGCAATCACCGGAGGAGAATTGTCATAAAGAAATTGTAAGCAGGCCCAGGGGGCGACCGAAGCTTTTATAGGCAAATGGCACCAAAGAGCACAAGGAAGGCCTAACTAAGGATGACATCAAGCCAATAGGATAAAGAAAACCCATCGGAATAGGAAATGCATCCATGCATACATGCATACACGTCACATACACACATTTTTTATTTTGTGTTCGCAGGCTTTGAAGAAAAAGAAAAAGCGGCAAAGACAAAAACTCCTCGGGAACGAGGACGAGCAAGCCGGGAATGGCACTCCGGGAATGGAGAAAAACCTCGGGAATGAGGACGGATCAAGGGTCGAAACACCTTGCCTTCAAATTAACTCAGTTCGGGAATAAATCCTAGAGATCGAAGCATCTCGCATGGATGAATCCCAGGTGTCGAAGCACCTCACCATTAACTCAACTCAGTTCGGGAATAAATCCAAGAGATCGAAGAATCTCACACTCGGTGGTTCGGGAACAAAGCCCAGGGGTCGAAGCACATCGCCATCAACTCAACTTAGTTCGGGAATAAAGCCCAGAGATAGTTCGGGAACAAAGGCCAGAGGTCGAAGCACCTCGCCATCAACTATACTTAGTTCGGGAATAAAGCCCATAGATGGTTCGGGAACAAAGCCCATGGGTTAAAGCACATCGCCATCAACTCAACTTAGTTCGGGAATAAAGCCCAGAGATGGTTGGGGAACAAAGCCCGGGGGTCGAAGCACATCGCCATCAACTCAACTTAGTTCGGTAATAATTCCCAGAGATGGTTCGGGAACAAAGCCCAGGGGTCGAAGCACCTATTACCCCAAAGTTTTGCAATTTATTCATTTTGGTCCTTAAATAGTCAAATACATATTTAATTGATTCTAAATCAATCCTAAAATGATTTATACATGTCTAATACATGAAAATACAATTTACAACATAAATCTCCAATTTTTCTACAAAAGCCGAGAGCACCCCTGAATTTTTTTAATTACGATTTGGCCCCAAATGTTCAAAACATATCAAGATCAAATCCAATCAATCCCAAATTTAATATACATCAAATTACATCACAGATATGAAGAGCCCCAAAATTGGATTAGGTTTAGAACCTTAATTTCACAAATTACACCCATTGAATAATTTACATTAAAATGATAAAATTCAACCCTTTAATTAATCCAATACCACACCAATCAAGTCTCACCATCATGAAACAACCCAAGAAAAATTCTAGGTTAATTATGAATGGCTAAACAATTCTAGAATGACAACTTTGGTTACTAATTAATCTTATAAGCTTAATTACTCCTAATAAGCTTATAAATAAACATACATGCTTAAACACATCCAACAAGCTTCAAACACATATAATTACAAATTCAAAGAGTAGAGACATCAACTTAGCAACACAAATTGAAGTTAAGATTAATTGAAATAATTTTCATGTAGAAGAAAGTGTGAAAATACTTACAAAAATTCCAAATGTTTGGCTTTGTTTTCCTTTCTTTCTTCAACTTTCTCTCAACTCACTTTGTAAATATTGTGTGTAAGTTATCTTGTATATGAAAAATGAAACAAAACTATTTTGTTATGGTTACTGCATAATCAATGTTGTGGGTATCCCAAAAAACAGCAAAAACAGTAGCTCAAAAACAACCAAATAGCAGCTCAAAAATAGCAAACAGCAAACAGCGAAACAGCAAGCAGAAACAACCAACCAGTGATCATTCCGACGACGGCCTAACGCACTTCCGAGAAAGCAATTTAAAATGTAAGACCTGAGGGCACTCTATTTATTTTTATAGTTCCGGACACGTCATGTCTGGCTGGACGTGAAATATGTCTAGCCGGGTATGCGAAATCCTACATTAAAGATGACCAAATTTCTAGTCACATCTTTCTTTGACGTTCCGTTATTTATCTTTTTTTGTTATTTATTTATTCATCGTTATTTTACTATTTCACATTTAGTTTGGTATTTATTTTTTACTCCTCCTTTATTTTATTTATTCATTATCCGCATATGTTTTATTTTATTATTTTGTTATTTACATTGCATTAATTTTTGTGTGTGTTATTATCCCTTGCGGTATATCGGATGGAAACCCATACATAAATTCCGTAGCCGAATCCGAATGGTTCGTAATGCGGTTTATACTTGGGATACAACTCCACGTACCACTTGGGAAATATTCATACAACCGTGATTAACCCCTAATTTTATTCTCTATTCACTTTTTGACGTTTTTCCCGCTTTTGATTGTTTATTATTATTTTCGTTATCGCATCTTGTATTTTTTAATTTAATATGATTTTATTATTTCTATTAATGTTTATGGGTGTGCAAATGTGTGTTTATTTGAATTATCTTGCATGAAATGCATAAGACTTGGCTATACCATTGTGTGAACCCGTCCATTATACTGGCATAAGTAAGAGACCATTCCGAACCCAACGGTTTGAGGTCTTCCCTTGCGAGGGGTGAGTGCGGCCTTAAATAATTTCCCAGTTCACACTGGGTGGCGACTCCTTTATTCTCCGGTTTAGTCCCCCGTAGGCTACTCCGTACTCTCTACGAGCTGTGAGCCCAACAGTGTCATGGTCACTGAACATCATAGGCATAACGGTAACCCCGCTTTGCTCCTACAGATGGCGACTCCACTGGGGATAAAGAATCGGCCCCGAAACAATACCTTGTAGTGTCCGTGGCTTTGGCTATGATTACCCAAGTCTAATATATTTTGTATATCCTTTTTACCCAGATGGCGTCATGTATCGTGAATTCGCTTTCACTCAAGGTGGCGGATCGTTATGTGATGACCATCACTCATTGGCACGTACCCTAGGGTATAAAAAAGGCGCGCTCACTTGGTCGGTCAAACACTTGAGTGGGGAGACCTAGTTGTGAGCAACCCTTCGCCGGCGGGAGCCTTTATCCATACCATTATAAGCCCACATATGAACCACAGTTACATGTCCTATAGAAGCTACCCTTATGCTTGTGTTTGGGACCATTATCATTTGGATCCATTTGGGCCTCTCGTCAAAGGATACGAACTTGTTGGGCCACCTAAACTAGGACGAGTTTATATCTTATGACGATTGGGCCAAAAGTTTTCAAAATGATAATGGGCCACCTTGTGTTTGGGCCCCCTATCATTTGAAGTTATTTAGCCACCCTATCGTAAAAGTGTAAACCTGTTGGGCCTTTTCAACTGGGACAAGTTTGCACCTCACGATAATCTGATTGAACGCTTTAAAATGATAATGGGCCAACTTGTATGAAAATCTTGATGGGCTTAGAAGGTCCAAACATGATCTGAATATGCCAAACGCTTGAGTCCGATATCCGCACTGGCTATCATCCAGGAAGGGTACGCCTTATTATGGCACATTTATGTATTTTTGAATATCTCCAAGTCTATCCCCACAACCATATTACCGAGGGCCCAATTCATCATTTCTAGACAGTGGCACGATTCCCATAATAGGCTTAGTCAATATTGTAAATGGGCAGTCTTTATCTGTCACTGATGAAAATGGACTGAGGTAGCCAATGTTCACCCCTATAGCGTAGGAGAGAACGATTTTGTGTTCCCCACATTGGTGCATAAAATGAGCCGTACCTAGGACAAAAAAGAACTTACCACGAGTGTGTAAGGAATAAGTTCGAAAGGGTATATGCTATTTTGTTAACCACATGCATCTCATGCATCGCACGCATACATGCATCATGTTAACCCCTTTGTCTAAAAGCCATTATAGACATCCGTTGGGTTAGAGAAGAATGAAGACTTGTCAAGAAGAAGTTAGCAATCATGAATGCGTTAGGCAGTGAAGGTTCTCGCACGGTTCAATTGGAGACCAACATCACCAAAATTACCGAGCAACTACAAGCTTTTACCAACGGTATGGCAAGTCTGACAGTACCCCGTACAGTGAGAAAAAAAAAATTTACGGCCAGAATAGAAAGACCATTGGGGGGCCTTCAGCAAAAAAAAATTGTTTGTTTTTAGTCCTTAATATTTAAGCATAAGTCCACTGATGAAATTGTTTGCTTTAGGGTGAAATCTTAGAAACGATAAGTTCTTGATGAACTTTTATCTGATACTTTGCGTAGTTGATCTATGTTAGACTCGTAAGCACTTAATTATAGGTTTTTAGCAGTGAAAACCTGAGTAGTTGGCAAAGTGACTAGTTGAAGAAATTGTAGGTCTATGAATGACCGTTTGCTTAGATGTCTATCCAGACCTGCTTGTGTTATGATATGTGGTATGGTTGAAAATAAAAGAAAAGTCTCTAAAGAAAAAAAATTAAACCACCTATAACCGATAAGCGTGAAGCTACCTATGGGCGAGTATTAGGACCACCATGAGGAGAAATGCTACCTTAAAGGGTGGGTGTGTTGGAAAAAAAAAGATGAAAGAAAAGAAAAAAGAAAATCATACCATATTGAGCACAGAAAAGGCAATTACATAGCATAATTGAGATATCTAGGTTGGTTTGACCCATCGATCCCAATTTTTGAAACAAAATCATTGAGTTGGCTTACCTAGGAATCAAGCTGTAAATGAACCTTTGCGCACACACATTGTGAGTCTGGCTTAGATGATTTATTCAAATACTTGGATTTGAGTAGCATTGAGTGTTTTGAAGGTTCTCTGGTTTCATTACTAGGCATTCCTTGAGGAAAATAATATGTGTAACTATTGGGACTATTTCGTAGCCCACAATATGATATGTCGATACGTAATGCCACATCATATAGTGATGAGCAATGAAGTCCAATTTAAGAGAAAAATGCAACCCGAGAATGGCAGCAAACTTCTCAGAGAGAGGACATATTTCAAAATCTGGGAATCAGAAGACATATTTTCAGTATCCCAAAAGGATGTGGCCGCTTTCAAAAAGGCGTAATCCGCCTTGACCCGGTGTAGGTAGCAAGAACAGAAAGATGAGCCAGGTCTGGGGGCGACCAGTCTACCACCCCGCGGATAAGGGACAGAACGGGACCTCGAGCCCTGAGACCAAAGAAAACTGAGCAATCACCGGAGGAGAATTGTCAGAAAGAAATTGTAAGCAGGCCCAGGGGGCGACCGAAGCTTTTATAGGCAAATGGCACTAAAGAGCACAAGGAAGGCCTAACCAAGGATAACATCAAGCCAATAGGATAAAGAAAACCCATCGGAATAGGAAATGCATCCATGCATACATGCATACACGTCACATACACACATTTTTTATTTTGTGTTCGCAGGCTTTGAAGAAAAAGATGCAAAGACAAAAACTCCTCGGGAACGAGGTCGAGCAAGCCGGGAATGGCACTCCGGGAATGGAGAAAAACCTCGGGAATGAGGACGGATCAAGGGTCGAAGTACCTTGCCATCAAATTAACTCAGTTCGGGAATAAATCCGAGAGATCGAAGCATCTCGCATGGATGAATCCCAGGGGTCGAAGCACCTCACCATTAACTCAACTCAGTTCCGGAATAAATCCCAGAGATCGAAGCATCTCACACTCGGTGGTTCGAGAAAAAGGCCCAGTGGTCGAAGCACCTCGCTATCAACTCAACTTAGTTCGGGAATAAAGCCCAGAGATAGTTCGGGAACAAAGCCCAGGGGTCGAAGCACCTCTCCATCAACTTAACTTAGTTAGGGAATAAAGCCCATAGATGGTTCGGGAACAAAGCCCAGGGGTCGAAGAAACTCGCCATCAACTAAACTTAGTTCGGAAATAAAGCCCATAGATGGTTCGGGAACAAAGCCCAGGGGTCAAAGCACCTCGCCATCAACTCAACTTAGTTCGGGAATAAAGCCCAGAGATGGTTCGGGAACAAAGCCCGGGGGTTGAAGCACATCGCCATCATCTGAACTTCGTTAGGGAATAAAACCCAGATATGGTTCAGGAACAAAGCACAGGGGTCGAAGCACCTCACCATCAACTCAACTTAGTTTGGGAATAAAGCCCAGAGATAGTTCGGGAACAAAGCCCGGGGGGTCGAAGCACCTCGCCATCAACTCAACTTACTTCGGGAATAAAGCCCGGAGATGGTTCGGGAACAAAGCCCAGGGGTCGAAGCACATCGCCATCAACTCAACTTAGTTCGGTAATAATGCCCAGAGATTGTTCCGGAACAAAGCCCAGGGGTCGAAGTACTTCGCCATCAACTCAACTTAGTTCGGGAATAAAGCCTAGAGATGATTCGGGAATAAAGCCTAGGGGTCGAAGCACATCGCCATCAACTCAACTTAGTTCGGGAATAAAGCCCAGAGATGGTTCAGGAACAAAGCCCAGGGGTCGAAGCATCTCGCCCAGGTTAGCGCAGCGAAACGCAAAACAATTATTTTTCCATTTCAAAATTTTTTCTTGTATAAATTAAATAAACATATTTATTTAATTAACCAATACTTAAAATCTGAAATTTTAACCCAAGAAATCATATTTCCTTTAATTACTGAATTACCCCAAAGTTTTGCAATTTATTCATATTGGTCCTTAAATAGTCAAATACATATTTAATTGATTCTAAATCAATCCTAAAATGATTATACATGTCTAATACATGAAAATACAATTTACAACACAAATCTCCAATTTTTCTACAAAAGCCGAGAGCACCCCTGAATTTTTTTAATTACGATTTGGCCCCAAATGTTCAAAACATATCAAGATCAAATCCAATCAATCCCAAATTTAATATACATCAAATTACATCACATATATTAAGAGCCCCAAAATTGGATTAGGTTTAGAACCTTAATTTCACAAATTACACCAATTGAATAATTTACATTAAATTGATAAAATTCAAACCTTTAATTAATCCAATACCACACCAATCAAGTCTCACCATCATGAAACAACCCAAGAAAAATTCTAGGTTAATTATGAATGGCTAAGCAACTCTAGAATGACAACTTTGGTTACTAATTAATCTTATAAGCTTAATTACTCCTAATAAGCTTATAAATAAACATACATGCTTAAACACATCCAACAAGCTTCAAACACATATAATTACAAATTCAAAGAGTAGAGACATCAACTTAGCAACACAAATTGAAGTTAAGATTAATTGAAATAATTTTCATGTAGAAGAAAGTGTGAAAATACTTACAAAAATTCCAAATGTTTGGCTTTGTTTTCCTTTCTTTCTTCAACTTTCTCTCAACTCACTTTGTAAATATTGTGTGTAAGTTATCTTGTATATGAAAAATGAAACAAAACTATTTTATTATGGTTACTGCATAATCAGTGTTGTGGGTATCCCAAAAAACTGCAAAAACAGTAGCTCAAAAATAACCAAATAGCAGCTCAAAAATAGCAAACAGCAAGCAGAAAAAACCCACCAGTTATCATTCCGACGACGGCCTAACGCACTTCCGAGAAAGCAATTTAAAATGTAAGACCTGAGGGCACTCTATTTATTTTTATAGTTCCGGACACGGCATGTCTGGCTGGACGTGAAATACGTCTAGCCGGGTATGCGAAGTCCTACATTAAAGACGACCAAATTTCTGGTCACATATTTCTTTGACGTTCCGTTATTTATCTTTTTTTGTTATTTATTTATTCATCGTTATTTTACTATTTCAGATTTAGTTTGGTATTTATTTTATTTATTCATTATCCGCATATGTTTTATTTTATTATTTTTTTATTTACATTGCATTAATTTTTGTGTGTGTTATTATCTCTTGCGGTGTATCGGATGGAAACCCAGAAATAAATTCTGTAGCCGAATCCGAATGGACGGTAGTGCGGTTTGTACTTGGGATACAACTCTACGTACCACTTGGAAATATTCATACAGTCGTGATTAACCCCTCATTTTATTCTCTATTTACTTATTGACGTTTTTCCCGCTTTTGACTGTTTATTATTATTTTTCGTTATCGCATCTTGTATTTTTTAATTTAATATGATTTTATTATTTCTATTAATGTTTATTTGAATTATCTTGCATGAAATGCATAAGACTTGGCTATACCATTGTGTGAACCCGTCCATTATACTGGCATAAGTAAGGGACCATTCCGAACCCAACGGTTTGAGGTCTTCCTTTGCGAAGGGTGAGTGGGGCCTTAAATCATTTCCCAGTTCACACTGGGTGGCGACTCCTTTATTCTCCGCTTTAGTCCCCCGTAGGCTACTTCGTACTCTCTACGGGCTGTGAGCCCAACAGTGTCATGGTCACCGAACATCATAGGCATAACGGTAACCCCGCTTCGCTCCTACAGATGGCGACTCCACTGGGGATAAAGAATCAGCCCCGAAACAATGCCTTGTAGTGTCCGTGGCTTTGGCTATGATTACCCAAGTCTCATATATTTTGTATACCCTTTTTACCCCGATGGAGTCATGTATCGTGAAGTCGCTTTCACTCAAGGTGGCGGATCGTTATGTGATGACCATCACTCGTTGGCACGTACCCTAGGGTATAAAAAAGGTGCGCTCACTTGGTCGCTCGAACCATTGAGTGGGGAGACCTAGTTGTGAGCAACCCTTCAGGCGGGAGCCTTTATCTATACCCTTATAAGCCCACATATGAACCATAGTTACATGTCCTATAGAAGCTACCTTTATGCTTGTGTTTGGGACCATTATCATTTGGATCCATTTGGGCCTCTCGTCATAGGATACGAACTTGTTGGGCCACCTAAACTGGGACGAGTTTATATCTTATGACGATTGGGCCAAAAGTTTTCAAAATGATAATGGGCCACCTTGTGTTTGGGCCCCCTATCATTTGAAGTTGTTTAGCCACCTTATCGTAAAAGTGTAAACATGTTGGGCCTTTTCAATTGGGACAAGTTTGCACCTCGCGATAATCTGATTGAACACTTTAAAATGATAATGGGCCAACTTGTATGAAAATCTTGATGGGCTTAGAAGGTCGAAATATGATCTGAATATGCCAAACGCATGAGTCCGATATCCGCACTGGATATCCTCCAGGAAGGGTACGCCTTATTATGGCATATTTATGTACTTTTGGATATCTCCAAGTCTATCCCCACAACCATATTACCGAGGGCCCAATTCGTCATTTCTAGACAATGGCACGATTCCCATAATAGGCTTAGTCAATATTGTAAATGGGCGGTCTTTATCTGTTACTGATGAAAATGGACTGAGGTAGCCAAGGTTCACCAATGTAGCGTAGGAGAGAACGATTTTATGTACCCCACATTGGTGCATAAAATGAGCTGTACCAAGGATAAAAAAGAACTTACCACGAGTGTGTAAGGAATAAGTTCGAAATGGTATATGCTATTTTGTTAACCACATGCATCTCATGCATCGCACGCATACATGCATCATGTTAACCCCTTTGTCTAAAAGCCATCATAGACATCTGTTGGGTTAGAGAAGAATGAAGACTTATCAAGAAGAAGTTAGCAAGCATGAATGTGTTAGGCAGTGAAGGTTCTCGCACGGATCAATTGGAGACCAACATCACCAAAAATACCGAGCAACTACAAGCTTTGACCAACGCTATGGCAAGTCTGACAGTACCTCGTACTGTGTGAGAACAAAAAAAAATTTACTGCCAGAATAGAAAGACCATTGGGGGGCCTTCAGAAAAAAAAAATTGTTTGTTTTTAGTCCTTAATAGTTAAGCATAAGTCCAATGATGAAATTGTTTGCTTTAGGGTGAAATCTTAGAAACGATAAGTTCTTGATGAACTTTTATCTGATACTTTGCGTAGTTGATCTATGTTAGACTCGTAAGCACTTAATTATAGGTTTTTAGCAGTGAAAACCTGAGTAGTTGGCAAAGTGACTAGTTGAAGAAATTGTAGGTTGATGAATGACTGTTTGCTTAGATGTCTATCCAGACCTGCTTGTGTTATGATATGTGGTATGGTTAAAAATAAAAGAAAAGTCTCTAAAGAAAAAAAATTAAACCACCTATAACCGATAAGCGTGAAGCTACCCATGGGCGAGTATTAGGACCACCATGAGGAGAAATGCTACCTTAAAGGTGGGTGTGTTGGAAAAAAAAGATGAAAGAAAAGAAAAAAGAAAATCATACCATATTGAGCACAGAAAAGGCAATTATAGAGCATAAGTGAGATATCTAGGTTGGTTTGACCCATCGATCCCAATTTTTGAAACAAAATCATTGAGTTGGCTTACCTAGGAATCAAGCTGTAAGTGAACCTTTGCGCACACACATTGTGAGTCTGGCTTAGATGATTTATTCAAAGACTTGGATTTGAGTAGCATTGAGTGTTTTGAAGGTTCTCTGGTTTCATTACTGGGCATTCCTTGAGGAAAATAATATGTGTAACTATTGGGACTATTTCGTAGCCCGCAATATGATATGTCGATACGGAATGCCACATCATATAGTGATGAGCAATAAAGTCCAATTTAAGAGAAAAATGCAAGCCGAGAATGGCAGCAAACTTCTCAGAGAGAGGACATATTTCAAAATCTGGGAATCAGAAGACATGATTTTCAGTATCCCAAAAGGATGAGGCCGCTTTCAAAAAGGCGTAATCCATATTGACCCGGTGTAGGTAGCAAGAGCAGAAAGATGAGCCAGGTCTGGGGGCGACCAGTCTACCACCCCGCGGATAAGGGACAGAACGGGACCTCGAGCCCTGAGACCAAAGAAAACTGAGCAATCACCGGAGGAGAATTGTCAGAAAGAAACTGTAAGCAGGCCTAGGGGGCGACCGAAGCTTTTATAGGCAAATGGCACCAAAGAGCACAAGGAAGGCCTAACCAAGGATGACATCAAGCCAATAGGATAAAGAAAACCCATCGAAATAGGAAATGCATCCATGCATACATGCATACACGTCACATACAAATATTTTTTATTTTGTGTTCGCAGGCTTTGAAGAAAAATAAAAAGCGGCAAAGACAAAAACTCCTCGGGAACGAGGACGAGCAAGCCGGGAATGGCACTACGGGAATGGAGAAAAACCTCGGGAATGAGGACGGATCAAAGGTCGAAGTACCTTGCCATCAAATTAACTCAGTTCGGGAATAAATCCTAGAGATCGAAGCATCTCGCATGGATGAATCCCAGGGGTCGAAGCACCTCACCATTAACTCAACTCAGTTCGGGAATAAATCCCAGAGATCGAAGCATCTCACACTCGGTGGTTCGGGAACAATGCCCAGGGTCGAAGCACCTCGCCATCAACTCAACTTAGTTCGGGAATAAAGCCCAGAGATGGTTCGGGAACAAAGCCCAGGGGTCGAAGCACCTCGCCATCAACTCAACTTAGTTGAGGAATAAAGCCCATAGATGGTTCGGGAACAAAGCCCATGGGTCAAAGCACCTCGCCATCAACTCAACTTAGTTCGGGAATAAAGCCCATATATGGTTCGGGAATAAAGCCCAGGGGTCGAAGCACATCTCCATCAACTCAACTTAGTTATGGAATAAAACCCAGATATGGTTCAGGAACAACGACCAGGGGTCGAAGCACCTAGCCATCAACTCAACTTAGTTCGGGAATAAAGCCAAGAGATATTTCGGGAACAAATCCCGGGGGTCGAAGCACCTCGCCATCAACTCAACTTAGTTCGGGAATAAAGCCCAGAGATGGTTCGGGAACAAAGCCCAAGGGTCGAAGAACCTCGCCATCAACTCAACTTAGTTCGGTAATAATGCCCAGAGATGGTTCGGGAACAAAGCCCAGGGGCCAAACCACCTCGCCATCAACTCAACTTAGTTCGGGAATAAAGCCTAGAGATCCGAAACCCAGGGGTCGAAGCACCTCGCCATCAACTCAACTTAGTTCAGGAATAAAGCCCAGAGATGGTTCGGGAACAAAACCCTGGGGTCGAAGCACCTCGCCATCAACTCAACTTAGTTCGGGAATAAAGCCCAGAGATGGTTCGGGAACAAAGCCCAGGGGTCGAAGCATCTCGCTCAGGTTAGCGCAGCGAAACCCAAAAAACTATTTTTTTTCGATTTCAAAAATTTTTCTTTTATAAATTAAATAAACCTATTTATTTAATTAACCAATACTTAAAATCTGAAATTTTAACCAAGAAATCATATTTCCTTTAATTACCAAATTACCCCAAAGTTTTGCAATTTATTCATTTTGGTCCTTAAATAGTCAAATACATATTTAATTTATTCTAAATCAATCCTAAAATGATTTATACATGTCTAATACATGAAAATACAATTTACAACACAAATCTCCAATTTTTCTACAAAAGCCGAGAGCACCCCTGAATTTTTTTTAATTACGATTTGGCCCCAAATGTTCAAAACATATCAAGATCAAATCCAATCAATCCCAAATTTAATATACATCAAATTACATCACATATATGAAGAGCCCCAAAATTGGATTAGGTTTAGAACCTTAATTTCCCAAATTACACCAATTGAATAATTTATATTAAAATAATAAAATTCAACCCTTTAATTAATCCAATACCACACCAATCAAGTCTCACCATCATGAAACAACCCAAGAAAAATTCTAGGTTAATTATTGATGGCTAAGCAACTCTAGAATGACAACTTTGGTTACTAATTAATCTTATAAGCTTAATTACTCCTAATAAGCTTATAAATAAACATACATGCTTAAACACATCCAACAAGCTTCAAACACATATAATTACAAATTCAAAGAGTAGAGACATCAACTTAGCAACACAAATTGAAGCTAAGATTAATTGAAATAATTTTCATGTAGAAGAAAGTGTGAAAATACTTACAAAAATTCCAAATGTTTGGCTTTGTTTTCCTTTCTTTCTTCAACTTTCTCTCAACTGGCTTTGTAAATATTTTGTGTACGTTATCTTGTATATGAAAAATGAAACAAAACTATTTTTTTTATACAATTTTTCATTATGGCCGAATGTAGCACAAAAAATAAATAACAAGTATTAATTTTTTTTCAATTTCCATTGGTACAAGTTTTGCTTTAATAAAGTTAACAATTACCTTTAATAAAGTAAACAAACAAATGGACTAATGGTATCAAGCCATTTAAAAGCAAAATCATTACAAAAGATATTTATTTTATTAATTAATTTAATTATTTAATAATTAAATACAAATATCTTAAATTTATGTATTATATTTACATTAAATATCTCAAATACATATATTAAAGATATATGCCAAATACCAAAATTTGATATTTTATTAATGTGCGTTTAATAAAATCAAGTATTAAATACAAATACACATTAATTCGGAAATGACTGTTAGGTCCCGATTGCATGTATTTTTCGTTTAACCGTTAAACGAGTTATAAATAATCAGTATTATTCATAACAGTTGCCCTAGTGCTCTACGAGTATATTTCATTTGTGAGACTCTCTAGATTCAGGCATATCCGTCACGAAATCAAATTTCGTGTCCATAATTCACCCACCCGTAAATTATGACGAACACAGATAAACTCTATGAATCATACAGGTCGAGGTCACTGCATACGTATAATCCATCTGTCATAGGTATCCAGATTATTCCAGAGATATAGATACAAACGTCAAATCTCTATAGATATAATCACGTCGACGTTTCTATTAGCAATCCCTTAATAACACTTAGAAGTGATTTCTACAGTGTACCACGGGCCTATGGATTTAAAAGATTTCTAATTCCATATTGAATACCTATACTCTGTACACAGAGCTGACGGATCCTTTCTTGATACACACAGGATATCCTGAGCATCAGTCCACACCCAACGAACATACGGATGTCTGATCTAAATAGATCGGTGATGTGACTGCCATCTAAGTGTGGAGGATAACTCATATATCCACAGTGGTATCTCAAGTCAAAGAATCACTATGCTCACTCAACCCGAGAAGATTCTTATTGACATTGGTGTACCATCCATTAAGAATCTTCGGTGAGTCGTTCAGTGTCTATCCGCTATAAACACCTACACGTCTATACGAGTCTCCAAGACTCATGGTTCATTGAGAAACCATCGGAATCCAAGATTCCAATATAAGACATGTACCAGTCTCAACGAGTTTACTTTACTGACCAAGTAGTGTAAACCTTGACCAGGAACTTCTAAGAATGACAACATCATGATACAAATCAATGTTAGTTGCGACGCTTTTGCAACAGTATCATAACTAATCATTCTAAGGTCTGTTACGTCTTTACCATATAATAGAAGATGTTATATAAAAGAAAATGTTCATTTTATTCATAATAAAATGTTACATTAGTATTTACAAGGAAATACATAATAAAATTAGAGCTCAGAGCACCAACTCTAACAAAGGATTGAGCACCTAATTGGCGATGGAAATGTCCATCATGATTAAACTTTAAATTTTTACCTTTATTTTATGAATGGCTTAGGATATAGGAATATTGAACTTTATTTAGGATTTTATTAAAGTTTTATTTGAACAATTTTTTGTCACATCAGATGTATTTTTGTTTCATAATTATTACTTGATGTATAACATAAACTTTATCTTTATAAGGATATGAATCATATAAATAAATTATCTGTTTTGGAAAATAAATATGGGGATGTATGCTTGGCTGATAGTGCAACCACACACACTATCATTCGAGATAGAAAATATTTCTTGGACGTAAAATTACATGAAGGAAAAGTAAACACTATATCTGGTCCTGTAGATTTAATTGAAGGCTCTAGAAGAGCCATAATCTTATTTGTAAGTGAAATAAAATTATGCATTGAAAATGCTCTATATTCAGGGAGGTCCAGTATAAATCTGCTAAGTTTCAAAGATATTCGCAGAAATGGATATCATATTGAAACTTTGGATGAAAACAATGTAGAATATATATGTATTACCAAAAACATCTCGGGTAAGAAATATATATTGGAAAAAACTTTCGGCTTTATCATCTAGATTGTATTATACAATCATAAATGCAATAGAAAGTCATGTAGTGATGAACTATAAGTTCAATAATCCAAAGATGTTTATGTTATGGCATAATCATCTTGGTCATCCAGGAGCTACATTGATGTGTAGAATAATTGAAAATTCTAATGGGCATAAATTAAATAACCAGAAGATTCTATTGACAGATGAGATCAACTGCACCGCTTGCTCACAAGGCAAACTTGTAATATGCTCATCTCTATCTAAGATTGCCCTTGAATCCCCATTATTCTTACAAAGGATTCAAAGAGACATTTGTGGACCAATTCATTCACAAAGTAGACATTTTCGTTACTTTATGGTTTTGATTGATGCATCTGCACGGTGGTCACATGTTTGCTTGTTATCCATATGTAACATTGTATTTGCCAAACTACTTACCCAAATGATTAGATTAAGGGCACAATTTCCAGATTATCCAATTAAAACCATACGACTAGATAATGCTGGTGAATTTACATCTAATACATTGGATGACTACTGTACATTAGTTGGAATCGATGTTGAACATCCAGTTCCACATGTACATACATAAAATGGATTGGCAGAATCATTAATCATGCGAATTCAGGTAATGTCATGAACTTTGTTGTTACACACTCAATTACTAATTTCTACATGGGGTCATGCTATACTACATGCTGCTGCATTAATTCGCCTTAGACCCACAACTTATCATTAATATTCTCCAATCTAACTTGTTCTTGGTCACCAACCAGATATTTTCCATCTACACACTTTTGGTTGTGCTGTGTATATTCCCATTTCACCCCTACAACGCACAAAGATGTGTCCTCAACATCATTAGGGATATATTTTGGTTTTAATTCACCTTCCATTACTAGATATTTGGAACCCTTAATGAGTGATATTTTTATCGCACGTTTCACGGATTGTCACTTTGATGAGACAATTTTTCCATCATTATGGGAAAAGAGAGAGCCTTCAGAAGCAAGACATGGACTTTCTTGGAAAATTCCTACCATGTCTCATTTAGATCCTCATACCAGCCATTATGAAAATGAAGTGCGAAGGATAATCCATTTGCAACAAATTACAAATCAATTACCGGATGCATTTACTGATGCTGCAAAAGTAACCAAGTCACATATACCAGCTGCTAATACACCAGCCCGAGTGGTTGTTCCTGGTGAACAATCTAGTGTAAGTGCAGCTAATGAATCATCTATTGCACGTCAGAAACGTGGTAAACCACTTGGTTCTAAAGATACTATTTCCCAGAAAAGGAAAATGAGAGATTCAGATCCTATTGAAAATAATACTTAAGCAATAATTATACTCACATATTTTGAATCACTAGTTCCAGAAGAACTGATAAATCCCTGCAAAGGCTCAAAAATCCAAAAATGATGAACTGTCTACAAATTATACTTATACAAGAGAAGTGTGGGATCGAAAGGAAATAATCACCGACAATGTATTTGCATATACAGTAGCTACTGAAATTATAAATGATTTTGAACCTCAAACTATCGATGAATGTAGACAAAGACACGATTGACCTAAATGGAAATAAGCAATTCAAGCATAATTGACTTTTTTTGCCAAACATAAATATTTGGAACCGTAGTCCAGACACATGAAGATGTCAAACCCGTTGGTTACAAATACGTGTTTGTACGAAAACATAATGAATATAATGAAATCATTGGATATAAAGCGTGACTAGTTGCACAAGGTTTCTCGCAGAGACTGATGAGCGGAAATATATCAATATTTACCGCCCCTTTTACTTAATATTTTATATAGTTTCTCGGTTATTGTGAAAATTTTGATGTGTTTTGTGTTATTTTACAGATAAATAAGATATCGGGACTCAATGTAATCAAATCGGGACTAAAACGACGAAAAACGGATAAAAATGGCAAAAATGGGAATTTTAATTCGCGGGCGTCGCGACGCCCAAGCCTTTTGCGTCGCGACGCCGAGCCAATCATGCACTGCCGACACGCGTCATCACTTGCGCATCACTGCAACATCATTGTAGCATGTGTCGTGATGCCCAAAGCATTTTGCGTCGCGACGCACTGACAAACACGTGCCACGTGTTAACATCTTAGTAAGTCGCGGACACTTGTCAAAATCTTAGCGCGTCACGATGCGCAAGCCGTCACGTGTCGCGACGCCCAGACCGAAAATCTACCTATAAATTGAAGCCGATTTCATTTTCCATTTTCATACTTTCCTTAACTTTCTTAATAAGGAACTGAAGATTGTATCTTTTTTGTATATATTTATAGTAATGTATTTTTATTTTTAGTAGTAATAATAGTTTGTTTGTTTTATCTTTCTTTTATGTTTTGTAGTTAATTTCCAATGGGGGAATGGTGAAACATTTATTATGATAATTTAGATTAATCTCATTTATTTTAAAATATATAAATTATCTTAAAACCTCACTTAATTGGATACCGCCTTTATGGTCGGTTAAACTTAATTAAATTATTCTTAATCATGACTTAATTGGATACCGCCTATATGGTCGGTTGGACTTTATTAAAACCTGATTTAATTGGATACCTCCTATATGGTCGGTTAGTAATTCATGCAAATTTATATATTATAATAAGAGAAATTTCTAGATTTGAAATATTAAATATGGATCCCCTAACCCCAGTATTTTATTTTTAATCTAGGGAAGTGATGAAGCATAATATTCACAAGTTTAATAATTGATTTTCTTTATATAATGTGTGATGTTTTGGCTTGTTTATTGAATCTTAAGCTTAATGCTTCTTGTTATTTTATCATCAATAATATTGATGTGGTAAACTTAAAATGAACTTGACGAAAGGATTTTAGGTTTCAGCCTTACATTCAATAGCCCACGATCTCATCTTAGAGATTTCCTTCTAGAATAGACATATACCTGTCGGGCGTGGGTAGCCATAATTGGAACTTGACCTTAATGATTTCAGGGTTTCTTAATTAACATAAATATATAGTTAATTGGGTTACTTTGGGTGTTTGCATCTGACAATCGACATATGCTTTTGCATATCTTCGTGTTCCAGGTTAACAACTGATTTACTACACATGTATAGGAGAATCAATTCATCATTAGAGTAATATTGGGCGGAGTCACGACCCTAAATGTTTTGTCTTTTGTTATTTTCCTTTTGTATTTTTATTTATTTTATTTATTTAGTCATATCCATCACCAACCCACGCCCAATCATTCCATTCTCACCCCAATTAGATATCTGTAAATAAATAACTTCAATAAATAACAACATCATAGAAATTAAGTCCTCGTGGGATCGATATTTTTATACTACTTGAGCGATACGTGAGCTTCTGTAACGTGTGTGATTTCACCGATCAGAGACCATGTATTGACTATTATGATACATATTCTCCAGTGATGGATACCATTACGTTTCAATTTTTAATAAGTTTGGTAGTCTATGAAAGACTAAACATACGTCTTATGGACGTAGTGACAACATATTTGTATGGGTCACTTGACACTGATATTTACATGAAAATCCTCGATGGATTGAAAATTTTTGAAGCATATAAATCAAATGATAGTAAACTGTGTTCAATCAAGTTACAATGATCTTTATATGGATTGAAACAATCTGGACGCATGTGGTATAATCGTTTGAGTGAATATTTGATGAAAGAAAGATATATAAATGATCTTATCTACACATGCATATTTATTAGAAAGTCAGAGACTGTATTTGCTATTATATCAGTATAAGTCGATGATATGAACTTAATTGGAACTCCTGAAGAGCTTTTAAAAACTATCGAATATTTGAAAAGAGAATTTGAGACGAAAGACTTTGGAAAAATGAAATATTATATCGGCTTGCAGATCGAGCATAAAACTAATGGAGTGTTTATCCATCAGTCTGCATATATTGAAAAAATTCTCAAACTTTTTAACGTGGATAATGCTCATCCATTAAGTACTCCCATGGTAGTCTGATCACTCGATCATAAAAGGATCAATTTCGTCCTAAAGAAGATAATGAAGAGATACTTGGTCATGAGGTACCATATTTTAGTGCAATTGGTGCCTTGCTATATTTAGCTCAATGCATCAGACCAGGTATTGCATTCTCGGTTAATTTATTGGCAAGATTTAGTTCTGCGCCAACTCGACAACATTGGAATAGTGTCAAACATATCTTCCGTTATCTTCATGGCACTAAAGACTTGGGATTGTTTTATTCAAATGAGCTAACGCAAAATCCAGGCCTTGTTGGTTACACTGATGCATGATGTCTCTCTGACCCTCATAAGGGACGTTCACAGACAAGGTATGCTTTTACCTATAATAACACTGCAATTTCATGGCGATCTACAAAGCAGTCTTTTGTTGCTATATCCTCCAATCACTCAGAGATACTTGCACTACATGAAGCAAGCAGAGAATGTATATGGTTAAGGTCACTTATCCATCACATTCAGAGCACATGCAACTTAAACTCTGCCACAGATATTCCAATAGTGATATATGAAGATAATGCTGCATGTATTACACAAATTAGAGGAGGGTACATCAAGGGAGACAGAACCAAATACATCTCACCTAAATTCTTTTATACTCATGAGCTACAGTAGAGTAAACAAATTGATGTCAAACAAATACATTCAATTGATAACTTTGCTGACCTATTTACTAAAGCTTTACCGACATCAAATTTTGAGAAGCTTGTATATAGCATTGGCATGCGCCGACTTAGCAAATTATCTTGACGATATCTTTTAAGGGGGAGCATTTCATCAGAGGAGCATTTCATCAGGGGGAGCATATCATTGACATTAAGAAATATCGTTGGATAAAAACACATTGTACTTTTTTTTCCTTCGACCAGGTTTTGTCCCACTGGGTTTTACTGACAAGGTTTTAATGAGGCAATGTTAGGTCAATCATTGTAAAATTAAAGTGATGGGTCCTAAGGGGGAGTGTTGTAAATAATATGATCCATCACTTTATTTTTTTCAATTTTAGCTTATCCCATTTTGCTTAGGGATAATAACCTCAACCTAATCTCTTCCTATAAAGAGAGAGCATCTCTTGTAATTTATAATTCATTCGGGATTAATAAAGAAAGCTTGCAGCTTTATAAGATATTTTCTATTCTTTTATTTCTCTCTGAATTTATAACAGTTTTGTAATTTGGACATTAAAAATGTATTTTTTAATTTTTACAAAATTTGATTTTGAAAGAAATCAAGATTAATTATCATTTTTTTATTAATAAACAAATAATTAAAACTATATTTTGGCCAACCTTGTTTTGTCATCTCACCACTGAAGGTGCTTTTATGTGATCCTTTTCTATGGGGCTATTTTTTTACTTTGGGAGGGTTCAAGACCTATCATCCATGCACAATTTTATGTCTGTAGGGAGCCTTGCTCACGTGGAGTAGTTGTTGGCGGTCACGACTCTCATCCAAACGATCTGGAGACACACTAGGTGCTTTTATGCGACCCCCTTCTACGAGGCTATTTGTTTTCCTTGACAGGGTCCAATACCCCTCATCCCCGCACAATTTTATCTTCATATGGAGCATCGCTCACGTGGAGTGGTTGTTGGCTCTCATGACTCTCATCCATACGATCCAGAGATACACTATGGCATATTGAGTGTAGCTTGCCTTGGGTACGACTCCAACCATGGATCGAGTCCATATATGGTTTTGAGTGGAACCTTGGTACCGTCAGGCCAACTTGGTCTGTTGGTACCAAGGTTGCACTTAAGAACCCTATATGGACTTTGAGTATATGGTTCGAGTCATAACCAAAGGCCAAAATGCCACTCGAAATTCCTAAGATTCCAAATAACCACGGTGAGAATTAGACATGTCCCAACTACCATTTACGTGGGTGAGGCTTCATGCATGGAAAAAAATCTTGCAGGGATGAGGGGTCATGAACTTACCAAAGCAGAAAAATGGTCTTGTAATATGAGAAGCCCATTCAACCACAGATTAAACCACAATATCAAACATTATCATAGTGATTTCAAGTTCACACGTGTTATCATAAAGCCAAGTACTTCCAAGTCAAATCTTCTACGTGCCACATGGTTGCACTCTAAACCCCTACATGACCTTTGTGCAAAGGTTCGAGTCGCAGTGCCTACATATTTAATCTAACATGTGGGGAACTTTATATGCACACGGTTCGACCAAAGCCGAAATCGTAAATCTTGAACATAACCGAACTGAACAGTACGGTTACGGTTGAACCATATTTTTGTTTAATTTTTTTTTAAAATTATTGTAAATTATTAAAAAAAATACGGTTCAACCGTAAAAAAATCTGATTATTTGTTACGATCGAATCGTAAATCCAGTTCAACCGTCGGTTGGAAATGTATCAATCGCAACCGAACCGGACCCATCCGTTTCGGTTGTGGTTTGCAGTCCGATTTATTAAAGGTTTGGTTGGTTAACGGTTGGTCAATGATTCAGTTGCGGTTTGATTACGGTTTGAAACTGTAACTGTATGCATGTCTATGGGGAACCACTTCCCAAGTAGGTGAGGATTCCTACATGAACAAATTTGCAACCGTAGATGGAGGGACAATAACCCCTTCAATTACCCAATCACAATTTGTAAAAAAAATTAAATATAAAGTCCAGCTCTCTACCAATCCAACTCCCCAAAAATAGAGGCATCACTTCAGTTATATCATTGAAAGACATAAAAGCCTTTGGTCCCCAAATTACAGTTGAGGACCATATTTACTCAACTTGTTTGACAAATATAAGCAATGGCCAATAATGGAGATGCGATCAAGCCATGGACCCTGAGAGTGGAGACATTGACGGACAAGATTTAAATAAGTCCAGTGCTCCATCTACATCTCTTAATAGATACTTAGATAAGCTTGTACCCTTTTTAGATAACAGGGACCCCCCCCCCCCCATTTTTTAACTTCTTGTTTGACAAATTCTTTGTTCAAGCTTAAATATTTCTACCAAAGGAGCAGCAAGCAAAGGCGGCGGCCGTACACACATCTGGGGTAATTTTTAGAAATCACCGTTGAGGGGATTGGGGGCGCTGCAATAACCCATATTACCGCAGCGTCTTCAGTATCACGTAACATAATTATAACTATTAGATTACGATCCAATTATCATAATTTAAAAAAAATTAAATTTCTTTTGAGATGATTATTTAACAAGTGAGTCGTTGGATACAGCGTGCTTCCACTGCATTCTATCAAAGAGACTAGTAAAATCGTTACTACAGTCACCCGATTTGCCCTTGAGGTATTGTCTATTATCAATTTAATATAAAGTATTTATTTATTATATAATTTCACTGACCTCGTTCGCTGCTAGTATTCACATTCTTTGACTGTTTATTGACTCGTGAGAAGATCTCACATCAATTATCAACGAGAAATGATATACTTACACACACTTATCTCTAAAGCTTTCACAATTCTCTCACCGTATCTACAATGAGGTACTAAGTATATCATTTTTGATTATCAACATAGTTACAACTTACAAGAGTGAAGTACCACCCGAATCCATGAACCGCACCCAAATGCAAATGGGTTATCATGTGGTAAAAAAATATTTGATGTGACATATTCAATAGATACCCGCTTGTTAGAAATCGTGATCAAAATAACCCGTAAAAACATAAAGTACATGGTCCGAAAGAGGGATAGAAACATGCCAGTATCAATATTTATATTAATCTTATTTAATTAATGAGTATAAAAATTATCTCATTATATGTCCCTAATATGTCGGCTCCCGCGAGTCTTTGTGAGGATCCTCATTCACACATGAATTTTACTTCTATTTAAATGAAATATTATTATATGTATCCCGTATCCAACTTTTTCAATTGACGGGTATAAAAAATTATTCTCTTACTTACCCTTAACAAGCTGACCCCCACGGACACCCATTACTTGAAAAATTTTGTCATCCCTAGTCAAAATCAGGACTCATGTTCTATTCTATACTGGGGATTGAATCGACGGATACTAGTTGCCATAATTGCATTGATATCATTTAGGAGTTCCGAAGGGCAGAATCAATTAGCTTTTGAATGAAGAGGTTGGTTTCATCTTCATTTATATGCAGTAGCCAGTAGGTGTGGTAAAGGAAGGTTCCGAAGTTATGAAAAAACAATGTTGCACCAATTTAGTAGTCTCTTAAACTGAATATATATATATATATATATATATATATTTTTATATCTAAAACTGCAAATATAAAAAATAAAATTTTAAAATGAAATATAATTTTTCATTTTAGACATATAGGACAAAAAAAAAGTACTTTAGGATGTAATTAGCATTGTTCGTTCAAAACTAGTGATTATTTAGGTCCAATTATGATAATTCAAAGATATCGTACCCTACAATTTTATTTTATTTTTTTTGAACACAATAAAATTTTTAAAAAGTCCACAAAATCTTATCATTTAAGGCTAGTACTGTGAGGTACGGTATCTCAGGAATATCAAAGTCACAACTAACTAATTGCGCCAAAGTCACAATTGGGATTCTTAAATTAATGTTAAAATTAAAGATCCTAAATTTAAGAAAAATATAATAATAATAATAATAATAATAATAATAATAAATCTCATTTTCATCAATAAATGGCCTATAATTTATAAATTCATGTAGAATTCCAAAATCTGAGGCCGTCCATATAAATATCATTCTTTGTAAAAAAAAAAAAAAGAAATAAAAATGGACCACTTTTGGCCTTCAAATCTGATTCATTATTGAACTTTCGGCTCATATTGCACACCTTGAGAGAATGGCATCCATGGTTCATTGACAATCTAAAATACCTAAATGATTATTTAACCGGCATTATAAAATAACCCATCAATTAATCATTACAGTTCATTGGAATAATTTTCCTTCACTTGGAGACAAATCTCATGTACTTTTAACCTTTGCTTTAATGCCAAAAACAATGTCACATTCTCTCTCTTTTTCAATAAGAAAAAAGAAAAAACGCTGTTGCCAGATGCTTGAAAGCTAAAGCATTTGACAACATTACATAATCGCATTTTTTTTACAACTTCGAAAATTGAACGTTAAGATCAAACACATCCCAAATTTCTTAAACCCAAAAAGGGTGTCAAAATAAATAATTAAGAAAAAGAAAATGTAACTAATAGAACAGATCAAGGAGCCAAGTGCCCACACTTTCAGAATATCAACTTCCTATGAGGCACCGTCGCTACTGGATTATTACATTTTCGGGCAAATGCGGCGAGATTGCGGATGGTTTCACTGATCAAATCTTTAAATATGAGCCGTTCTATGTCAAGGACTGCCTCGGACATCTCAATTGGGCAATCCCCGTTGATTGCATCCACGGCTAAGTCCTTTTTTATGACATTAAACAAGTTCTCAGATGAATCCCTCTCTCGGATTTTCTGAAATTCCGACCAAATTTGTTGCAGTGAAGCCTGCCCGGAATTGGAACTTGTATAAGAAACAACTTTCCAGGGCGGCAACTGCCGCTTCCGATTGAGAATTTCATTGGCAGTATCAAATATAAGCTTTCTCTGGAGTCTTGAGACCTTAGAGGTATCCTTTCCCTTGAGATACTGTTGCTTCTCTAGTAATAAAAACACATCCGAATCTTCCGGAAGGTAATTCAATGCCCGGAGAATATCTGAAATGTAGATGAAATCACAATCATCCTCTTCCGATTTTGATTCAACCGATGACAACACTAGACTCCAAATATCATCTTCCAATTCAATCTGTTGGTCTGCTAATTACACCAAGAAAGTACACAAGAGTAGGCAAATGTTGATACTAAATTGCAAAAAACAGTTAAAAATGTCTAAACCAATTGCAGGGCCACAGTGTTGTGAAAATGCCAAACAATTCACATACAAACATAAACAAAGGCTTAAAAAATGCCGACAGAAAATGGAAATATGGATAGCAGTTAGGAGGTCATTCCGGAGCAAAAAGTCAGTCACGAGTGTCCAAAATTTGGGATTTTTTTGACAACCCTAAAAAACAAATGAGCATCAAAAACAAAAATAACAAAGTAAGAAAGCTGTCTCTGATTGGATAACATGGTGGGCCATAGATACTGTTGGTTTTCTAATCGACACCTATAATTCCCTTTCAAGTTCAACCAAAGCTATGCTTAACTACTGGGGTTGGATTTTTGACGCATTAGGTAAATTTCCAGAGAGAGAAGTGTTCAAGACATTCCTATTTGAAGTCTATTACCGAATACAGTTGCAGTACCTGGCAATTTACTTTTTCACTCCTCCGTCATTCTTCTTATTAATGAATTCGACGATCACCATCAGTGTGGTACCATTGACATACATAATCAAACCCACGTGATTGCTTGTACCATATATATATATTTTTGATATCCCATTACATTTACATAACGATCTGTGTTCACTGTTCCCCCCTAAACTGACCTCATCATGTACCCAAATAAGTAATTAATAATTTAATTAATCAAGACATTTTCTTTTGAAGAATTGGAAAATCAAGGATTTACGGTAAAACCTAATTAATCACATTTCTATGGTCATAATGAGTTTCGAACCTCTAAATACTAATGAAATAATTTTATTATTAGACTAAAATTCACCCTCACATTTCTATAGATTTAAAATGATTTTTTTATCAAAATTCGAATTCCGAACCATCCGTTCAAAAAATTGATAATATTTTTTTTCATGTGGACATTGATAAATCTTGCACATCAAAACTGAGAAGAAAGTAAACACACCTTTGAAATCGATGCTCCGTTTCATTACAGGAGAAGGAGACGACTCGTCCTTGTAAAACGACGAGTCAAGCACTGATACCGGACTCGGTTGCAACTCGCTCGTAGTTATCTCCGCTATACTAAGTAGCAGCTTATCACACCTCTCTAACAAGCTCCTCCCCTCCCTGTGTTCCTCCACTTTTGATCTCTATATTATACAGTTTATTAAACTTAATAAATAAAATGATTAAAACTAATTAAACTAAAAATGAGATAATTTCTTAAAATTAACGAATTTACCTCAGTGTCAGTTTGAGAACAAGTGCTTATACTGCACTCGGAAATAATAGATACTTCTTCATCCTCTGCTGTTGCGAACACCTTATCGTCATTTTGACAAATCTCAGCCGTTGGTTTCGTCAATCTGGGAGAACGATTCGTCGTCTGATCTGATCCACTCCTTCTCACATTACTCCTCGGAGATACTCTCCTCTGATCCGTAGACTCATTTTTCACTTTCCTCTGCGTGTCGATGCACAACGGCCTTCTCCTGCTTGGACTTTTGATACTGGTATCACTCCTAGCCGGCGAAATTGAATTTCGTCCTCGGCTAGGGCTGCTCTGGTTCCGTACATTCCGATCAATCTCCGGTCTGTCACGTCTCGGACTCACCGCCGGCGACATCTCACCTGAGAAATTCAAGTTCCGGCGAGGTCCGGCTTTTTTATAACTCGAAGGAGACGACGAGTCGTTATCGGCTCTTCCTTGCCGATTAATCGTCCCCGGCTTCCTAACGACGATTGGAGATTCATCATAGACGAAGTTTCTTAGATTTGAAGCTTGGCTAGACGGTTTCTTCGGGTGTAAAAGGC
>SKCR01050407.1:0-39573 GCA_019454045.1 Zanthoxylum bungeanum
GTGCTCTCTACCTCGGGTCTGATCATGTCGGAGTCACGATGAGCAACACTCGGTGTCGCGATACGTAATAGGTCTCTGCCTCAAGTCTGACCGAGTGGGAGTCACGACGCGCAACATCTGGCATAACGACACGTACCTCTTTTTCAGGGTCAGTTTTAGCCTACTTTAATTTCATCCTAGGGTGTTAAAGGCCACTCTAAGGATTTCGTATCGACACATATACACACACTATGTCATGTTACAAGCATAATTTATGACTTGTGTACTAATTAAGTTTATAGATTATAGATTATCGGCAAGAACCGCAATTTGATTTGATGAAGTGAAGAAGTGCCAGTCAGATTTCAAATCAGTGAGTGGACTTCTCTTTTCAAGTTGATATTTATTTATTTATTTTTAAATTGAGACTTATTTTTAAGCTCATAAGGCATTAGCCAAGTTTATTTCCTGTTATTTTATGAATAAGAATGTTTGAGAAAGTAGCATGATTTATGTGATTTTTTGAGATATTAGGGAAAAAAACCCACATCAAATGTGACACATGGAATTTACGGATGAAAACATTTGCACATGTAGAACAAGACTATGAGAGGCGATATGTAACGCCCCTAGATCCTAGCTCATGACTAGGGATGAAAGATGCCCCTAGATCCTAGATTCAGAGATATGATGATGGCATATATTGGGGGAAGGCAATATGTAACGCCCCAATGGCATTGATTTGCACACCTAGCTCTAGTTCAGTGGATTGGGGGACGGCGAGACGTAACTGTTAGGTTTTCTAGGTCATCCCAAGATCAAATTAAGATATGAAATGTGCGAATACATCAAAGTAAAGTTGCGGAAATACTCACTTTGATCGGCTTTTGCGATGCGTAGACAACAAAAAATTTCTGCTCCAAGCTTCTCTTCTTTGTATGTTTCGGCCAAGGTCCCCTTGTTGGATCTTCAAGCTCCAAGCTTTGTGAATGATTCAATGCTCAAGGGTTTGTTTCCCTATCACCTTTGAATGATCCTTTGATGTGCTAGCAATGGAGAAAATTGCAACAAAATTCCCTTTTGAGTCTCCTTGTTGCTCTCGGCAATGGAGGAAATTAGAGAGAAAATGGCATCTTGTGCCGTGAGATGGAGAGAGAGGGAAGAAGAGTGTGTTGTTGACTTGTGAAATTTGATTTCAAAAATCAAATTAAATGATATACCAAATTTTGGTATAAGTCATTCAAACCATCACACTTGTGTGTTTCTCACTCAACAACCTACCAACAACTTCCATCACATTAAAGTGATAAAGTTGATTAGTAATGTGACGCGTGGGCCCCACTTGATTCGAAATCTGAGTGGGCCCGCAAACACTCCCGAACTCAGGTTCGCTAATTCTGAATTAAAGAATTTTCCGTTGCGACGTAATTAAATCCAATTCAATTAAATAATTTTGCCTAGCAAAATTACTATTCACATCGCTAGCGAATTAATTCTAAATTAACTCGTACGCCCAAATTAAAATCTAATTTTAATTCCGCGTCGAAATCTAATTTCATATAATATATCGAATATATTATTTTATCGATTAATTCCAAATTAATCGTTCTCTCTCTTCAAATAGTATTTTATCCCAGATAAAATATCTCCGTAATTAATCCTAGATTAATTTTCTCTCTCTTATAATTAATCCTAGATTAATTATGTCTGAGTCATACGTCATCGGTGAATCTTCGGGAAGCGACCCATGAGATCCTTGGATATGTTGGCAGTAAATTCGGTCGTCAGACTATCCGAACATGTACGTACCTAGTACTACGTTTTTACCGATTTACAAGACATGGTTGGCTTCTAACAAAGCACCGTGCCCACCCAATTCTCCAGAAATATTCTTAAAGGAATATGTAATCTATATCAGGCGTAGTATACGTAGTATTGCGTATTGCGATCCAGTATCGGATGTCACATGCTAGGCCTGGGGCTGGAATTGTGTCTGCCCCGTACGAAGCACATATCGGATCTCTGGTAACTAGTCTCTAAAATCGGATAAGCATGACCTAGTCATATTATCCCGATAGCTGCAGCATATAAGAGTACCAGTTCCTTATCCTACGTGACCATCATCTCCATATGACTGAAGTGATACTTCCATCTTGACATCACACCCAATACACTACGATTCTCAATATACCCAGAAGAGGCGTACATAGAACCTGTTAAAGCCCTGGATGACCAAAACCAAAGTATATTGATTGTCGCAAGTATTAGCGGTGCAAGTCTCAGGTTAAGACCAAATACACCTACCTTGATTCGGACTCCCATATACACATAGTCATACTACCAATGGGATTCTGAGGGGTCTATCCAGAGCGAAGCTGTCTCCGTACCATCGGTAAACACAACCTCATATTACACTTGCATAAGTATCCAATACTTAAATATATGAGAACTATGTCGTTAGCTCCCACAACGCGCACAAGTGCAATACTAGTCTATTCCGCATTATCGATGTCCAATCTCGATAATACTACGACTAGGGATGTTTTAATGATTAAACCTTCATTGATTGATATTGTCTCATATCTTATCAATCCGGAACTAATCATATGGACTTTTATCATTTATATATCCCGGTAATCCAATTACAAATGATAAAAGAGCAATTTCCTTTGTCACATAGTTAATTTGTATAACAACACCATGTTCTGTACAAATAGTCATGCTATGGGTAATAATTGTCCAACAATCTCCCACTTGGACTATAGTCAATCACTCAAGTGTCCTACACTTGAACTATGTACGGTTCACTCAAACTTCTGTTGAGAAACAGCTTTCGTCAGCGGATTTGAAAAGTTTTCATCTGATACGATTTATTCGATCACCACATCGCCACGATATATGATCCGAATGAATCAGATGAATAGTTGAAGTTTATACTTGGATCGTTGATGAGACCTTTAATTCTCTAGCCTGTGATGTAGCCTAGCTCAGCTGCTAACAAAACTACTCCTAATCTTACTAGGATTATTAAGATCCAAAGTGCTTCTATTGCTGCCTTAGCTGCAGCAATATTCCGCTTTTGTTGTTTATTCGGCAACAGTATATTGCTTGGAAGATTTCCAGCTCACTGTTCCGTTATTCAAACTATATAGTACCCTTTTTACAACTTATAGTCATTTTTGTCAGTTAGGAAACTTGCAACGGTGAACCCAGTCACTTCAAGTTCTCATTCTCCATAGTTTAAGAAAGCATCCTTAGTTCATCTAAGATACGTAAGGATGTTCTTAACATCAATCCAGTGACTATCACTTGGATTGGCCTGATTGTCACTCAATATGCTCAAAGCATATGAAACACCAGGTCGCGTACATATCTTTCAATGTACGAGTTCTCGGAGAGTGCCAACAACTTTTAGATCTATCCCAGTAGATCCCTATTCCTATAATAAAGATTGTCTCTCCCAAGTAGTCTACGAAGAATTTTTCATGAAAGCCAAGCTTTCACCGATTGTATTATGGGAATATCATTTCCAAGAAATGATATATCATCATTATTTAGGACAATCACTGTCAGTGCGCTTCCACTAACCTCCTTATATACACAAGAATCATTTTCGTTTTTGAATTAAATCATATACCATTATGACTACATCAAAACGATAATTCCAAGAATGTAATGTTTGCTTCAATCCATAAATAAATCAAATTAACTTGCAAACCTTGTTTGCTTGTTTAGGTACAACGAAACCGTCAGGATGTTTTAAACATCCTCCAAAAGGTTTCCTTTTAAGGAAAGCAGTTTTGACGTTCAGCTGTCATATTTCGTAAATGAAACATGTAGCATTAGCAAGCATTATCCAAATGGATTTAATCATGGCAACAAGCAAAAGGTTTCGTCGTAATCGACACAATGTTGATAACGATACCTTTTCGCTTCAAGCCTAGCTTTGTACGTTGGTATGTTGTCATCCATGTATGTCTTCCTTGAAGACTCATTTAGTACCAATAGGCACAATGCCTTCTGGTACATCAACCAGTGTGTAAACTCAGTTGGTATACATGGAATCCATTTGGATATCATGACACTTTGCCATAATAGGGAGTCGATACCTTGTATCACTTCCTCATACGTAGTCAGTTTGTCTTCCTCAATAATATTGACATCTTCATGAGGTGAGATCAGAAACCCATACCTCCCAGGTTGTTTTCTGAATCTCTCCGACTTATGCGGTTCTTGTGTATTCGAAGATTGTGGTACAGTTTCATCCCTGATGAACTGTTTGTGTTCCATTGAGGAATCGGTGCCTGGGACAGTATAACTCCGATTTTCATCGAGTTTTACTTTCCTCTCACTTACCACTGTATATAGGTATTCCTCTTAGGAAAACCGCATGGAGAGCAACAATTAAATTGTTCTCTTGTGAGTTGTATAAGTACTATACTTTGGTTACCCTAGGATAACCAACAAATTAGGCACTTATCCGATTTGGGTTCCAGTTTGGTATCATCCAAACATATGCCCAGCATACCCAAATCCTCAGGAATGAGAAAACCCGGTTTCTTTCCTGTCCATATCTAATATGAAATCTGTCTGATAGATTTTCATGGAACCTTATTCAAAATAAGTATTACAATGTTTAATGCCTATCCCTAGAAGGAAAATGGTAGCTCAGAGCGACTCATGATTAGCCATATCATGTCCAACAAAATTCGGTTTCTCCGTTCGGACACACCGCTCAATTGAGGTGTTCCGGGATGCATCCACTGTGAAAGAATACTATACTCTTTCAAGTATTTGAGAAACTTATTGCTTAAGTATTTTCCACCACGGTCTAACCGTGACGGTTTAATACTTTAGTCAATCTTTCTGTCTGCTTCATGTCGAAACTCTTTGAATTTATCAAAAGTTTCTGATTCGTGTTTCACAAGAAACACATAACCATAACGCGATGCCACATCCGTAAAGGTTACGAAGTATTCATATCCACCTCTAGCCTAGCTAGACATGGGCCCACTTACGTCACTATGAACGAGGGCTAACAAATCGATGACACTTGCACTTTTACCAAGTAAAAGGTGTTTCAGGCACTTTCCCTAATAAACTAGATTCGTAGACATTATTTGAATAGGATCAAATCCGTCCTAGTATCCACTCTTCAAAAGTGTGGATATACGAGTCTTGTTTAATGTGTCTCAGACAACAATGCCACAAATAAGTCTCATCTGATTAATTCAGTTTGAGCTATTTGTTTGTCATGTCATACATTTGAGATTCATTTATATTCAAAATATAAATATTGTTATTCACATCTAATGTGTTTATCTCAATATCATTTTTATAAAATGAAACACTTTAGTGTTCTAGAATATAAAGGTATACCCGCAACGAGTTATACTCTGATATAGAGATAATATTTCTAGTCAAACTAGGTACATTATAATAGTTTCCTAATTTAAGTACACACCCGAAGGGTAGTTCCTAAACTTAGGTTTCTGTGGTTAAAACAGCGACTCTTGTCCCGTTTCCGATTCGCAGATAAATCTCAACTAAAGTTAGTCTCCTGCTAATCAGCAGATTCTGCATATCAGTACATATATTTATGTACCACTTCTAGTATCAAAAATCCAATTTTGAAACTAATAGTGAATATGTTTATGACAAACATACTTGAAGTCGGAGCCTTGCCCCTCTTCACTTCCTTCATGTCTTCCTTGTCCATTCGGCAGTCACATATCCAGTGACCCCGTTTGCCACAGTTTAGGTAGATATCTTGGGATATGTCATTTGTCTTCCTAGAAGACTTGTGATGATTTTGCCTTTACCCATTTTAGAAGCTCTGGCTCTGCCTCCTTGAGCATAGCCATCAACTCTCCAAGAGTTTACTCTTGGTTCACAATGAACCTGCCCAGCTTTCGGGTAGAGACTATAAGATCAAATTTTTGGCAGTCTCAGCCACGTAGGTAATGCCTAGCTAACCTAGCTGATCGATGTCAGCAATCATCTGCGACACCTAGTACTCGACAGATGTACCCTCCGACATACGCGAGCAAAAGAGCTTCTTTTGAAATTCATACTTCTAAGATCTAAGAATAGATCTATGAAGATCTTTAATTTCAACATCATGTTATAAGGATCTAATCCTTTAGTCTGACGACGGAATTAAAGTGTCATTGCATTAAGCATAAAGGATTGAGCACTAAGGTTATCATCACATGAATCTTCCAAAGATCATGTTATACTATTTGCTCAACTCCGGGCTTAGGCCCGAGATGTAATTCTATCAAATAGTATAACTTCTCAGTTCCCAGGACTATCATGAGATTCTATTCCTAATTTGAAAATTAAAGTCGTTTAAAGACATTTTTACCCAGGTTTATGTTTTAAATGCTAATCTTTCAGTTATCTTGATTGCTATAGTCCGACTATCCAATCAACGATTTCGGGTACTATTGAATATAATGATTACTCTAACTATATAATCAACTATAATTTAATTATTTAAATTCAAATTTATTGATTACTATAATCCAATTATATAATCAACTATAATTTGAAGTAGTTTGAATACAGTCCAACTGTTTAATTAAAACAATGATTAAATATTAGTCCAACTAATATATTTTTAATTAATGACGAAAACTGAAATGAGCGCGTATTTGCAAGTATCTAAACGAAATTGTAAATTTAATACTTGCCTCCCACTATTTTTCGACGATCCTCTAACCCTATGTTGAGTACTCGGGAAACCTTGTTTCCTAGTGAGCTAGGATCCCGTTAAATATCACACAACCTTGACTTTGGCCAACAAGCTGTATGATACTTAACTAGGTAGATCTCTAAGATCAATTGGATCTCATCCAATTCCTAGATCCAGTAGGTGGACATCCAAGTCCAAAACATATATCTAATATATGCCAATATATCCAATATATTGCCTAACCTTTTTTCTCTGAATCAACTAAGCCTTGGCTTTGACACAACAAACTTAATGATTCCAGTTAAGCGGGACCCATTGACCTTGGAAAGCTTCGTAATCGATGTCGATGGACAAGAAGTGATCTTGACTTTGGCCAAAAAATCACAACTTGGACAAGACATGCGATATGGAACAAAGCCTTCATGATTCAAACACATCTGTGATGGACAAAGGTCTTGACTTTGGCCAACAAACCAGTGCCAATCTTGGATCTTGAGAATGAATCATTCAATGGAAGGAAAACACTTAATATTTGCTGAGGGTTTTTCGCGTAATTGACAACCAATTAATTATCTTTGATTAGGTCTCATCATACACCCTTAAGCATGCATTCTAAAAGCATAATAAGGCGCGATAAAAAATTAATAATGATATGCAGATGGATATTTAAAACACTTTGTTCCTAGAACAAATCTCTCCATTTCCTCTCTCCCGCTAGCACAAATCTTACTTCTACCCAATTACATAACACTTCTAAAGAAACCTCATTTACATTGAGGGGAATATGTGAGAAGAGAAATAAAAAGAATCAAGAGGTAATAGGCTGGACACGCATGTCCAATTTAATAAATTCTAAATTTATTACAATAATTTCCAAAATTGCCCTCACCCTTCTAATATCCATCTGATATACATTATTCATACATCACATCCATGTATTCACACAAAACATGTTATCAATCAATCTAATCCAATTAATTAATTCGAAATTAATTACCATCCAATGTTCAAACAACGATTTGATTTGCGCGAGTCCAACTCGTTTTAAGAATAAGTACTCAAAGTACGAATTCTTGAATTATATTAAACTACAACATTAAATCCAATTTAATTTGTATTCAATACTAATTCTATATTTAATTCCAAATTAAATCATTACACTTTATTAATGAGCCTTTACGACTTAGATTCTAAATCTAATCATTACGGGTCTCAAAGCCCAATTAACATCCAATGTTAATTTAATTAAAGTCCAATGGACTTTCAATTAATTTATAAGGCATTGAATTTGGCAACCAAAGCCCAATAAGGAATCACCCTTTGCCAAAAATCAATTTAGGCCCATTAGGCCCAATTAAAATTTTAAAGGCCCATTTAATTATATTTGGACTTTATGGAAATGGTTTTACGCCCAATTAGATCCAACCAATTAACCTAAACCAAACTTGGCCCAACCAAGCCCATTAAGCCCAAAAACAACTTTATTAGCCCAATTCCAAATTTAGCCCAACTAATTAAATTCCAAATTTCCAAATTTCACAATTTAATTAACTAAAGTGTATAAGCCATAATTAATTATTCAAATTAACATTTCCAAAATACCAATTTACATAATTAATCATGCTTATCATCATCAACACATGTCCAACATTATTGAATCAAAAAATCAATTCATTTCCATGCTATATAGGTCACGGTAATTTGGGGATTTTAAATCCGATTTCGATTTTAATCCAATTAAATCCAAAATCAATTTATCCCAAGTCTTTCAACTCATCCAATGATCAAAAGAACAAAAATCACCATGACTTTAGGGCATCCAAACTTTCGGCCAAGCCAAAAAATTGGGGAAAATTTAATCCAATTCAATTTTCATCAAATTGATCACATATAACTCCAAGTTATCATCATTCAAGCATACTCAATCAATCAATTTTATCAAATCATGCTCAAATCAATTTTACCCAAATTTTATCCTAAATCAATTTCATGTTTAATCAAGGCTCTGAAATCATTGTTAGGTTTTCTAGGTCATCCCAAGATCAAATTAAGCTATGAAATGTGCGAATACATCAAAGTAAAGTTGCAGAAATACTGACTTTGATCGGCTTTTGCGATGCTAAGACAACAAAAAATTTCTGCTCCAAGCTTCTCTTCTTTGTATGTTTCGGCCAAGGTCCCCTTGTTGGATCTTCAAGCTCCAAGCTTTGTGAATGATTCCATGCTCAAGGGTTCGTTTCCCTATCACCTTTGAATGACCCTTTGATGTGCTAGCAATGGAGAAAATTACGACAAAATTCCCCTTTGAGTCTCCTTGTTGCTCTCGGCATTGGAGGAAATTAGAGAGAAAATAGCACCTTGTACCGTGAGATGGAGAGATAGAGAAGAAGAGTGTGTTGTTGACTTGTGCAATTTGATTTCAAAAATCAAATTAAATGATATACGAAATTTTGGTATAAGTCATTCAAACCATTACACTTGTGTGTTTCTCACTCAACAACCTACCAACAACTTCCATCACATTAAAGTGATAGAGTTTACTAGTGATGTGACATGTAATGTGGCACGTGTTGTGACTTGTGGGCCCCACTTGATTCGAAATGCGAGTGGGCCCGCAAACACTCCCGGGCTCGGGTTCGCTAATTCCGAATTAACAAATTTTTCGTTGCGTCGTAATTAAATCAAATTTAATTAAATAATTTTGCATAGCAAAATTATTATTCACATCGCTCGGTCATCGGTGAATCTTAGAGAAGCGACTCATGAGATCCCTGGATATGTTGGCAGTAAATCCGGTCGTCGGACTATCCGAACACGTACGTACCTAGTACTACATTTTTACCGATTTACAAGACATGGTTGGCTTCTAGCAAAGCACCGTGCCTACCCAATTCTCCAGAAATATTCTTAAAGGAATATGTAATTTGTATCAGGTGTAGTATACGTAGTATTGCGTATTGTGATCCAGTATCGGATGTCACATGCTAGGCCTGGGGCTGGAATTATGTCTGCCCCGTACGAAGCACGTATCGGATCTCTGGTAACTAGTCTCTATAATCGGATAAGCATGACCTAGTCATATTATCCCGATAGCTGCAGCATATAAAAGTACCAGTTCCTTATCCTACGTGACCATCATCTCCATATGACTGAAGTGATACTTCCATCTTGACATCACAAACAATACATTTTGATTCTCAATATACCCAGAAGAGGCGTACACAGAACCTGTTAAAGCCCTGGACGACCAAAACCAAAGTATATTGATTGTCGCAAGTATTAGCGGTGCAAGTCTCAGGTTAAAACCAAATACACCTACCCTGATTCTGACTCCCATAGACACATAGTCATACTACCAATGGGATTCCGATGGGTCTATCCAGAGCGAAGCTGTCTCTGTACCATCTGTAAACACAACCTCCTATTACACTTGCATAAGTATCAAATACTTAAATATATGAGAACTATGTCGTTATGCTCCCACAACGCGCACAAGTGCAATACTAGTCTATTCCACATTATCGATGTCCAATCTCGATAATACTACGACTAGGGATGTTTTAATGATTAAACTTTCATGGATTGATACTGTCTCATATCTTATTAATCCGGAACTAATCATATGGACTTTTATCATTTATATATCCCGATAATCCAATTACAAATGATAAAAGAGCAATTTCCTTTGTCACATAGTTAATTTTTACAACAACACCATGTTCTGTACAAATAGTGATGCTATGGGTCATAATTGTCCAACAGTAACACCCCAAGACACTAGTTTAGGCGTATGGGGGGATGACGATATGTAACGCCTCCATGTGTCAGGTTTTCTACAGATTCTCAGAGACATGATTTTCAGAAAAGATAGTTTTATAAAAGAGTTTTCATGAGAAACGGTTTTATGAGAATTTCATAGTCTTACAGACAGAAAGAATTTCCAGAAGAGTTTTCACATAAGAGATGTGTTTTCAGATAAGAAAGAGTTTTCAAAAAAGACCAGTTTTCCTTGAGATGATTTTGATTTTAGAAAAATGAATGTTTCATAAAGTATTTCAATTTTCGTTTTAAATTGTTCACTCACTAGGTCGTGCAAATGATCTAACCCCCCCACTCCCAGTGTTTCTATTTTGTAGGTATACTCGGAGGACGAGTTCGAGAGGATGTATACTAATGGCAGTCACTAGGGTGTTTGGGTCCATAATGTCAAGTCAGAGACACGGTTCAGTCAGATTTGAAGTAAAGTCATGTATTGAACATTGTGTATAGCAGAGATTGTGTGTGTAATAAGTCGAAGTGTCCATGCCAGTGTTTTAAAGTGTAATAATATTGTGTACATGGTCATGAGTATTAAAATACATTTTATGTCGATGAGTTGGGCAATAGTCCATATGCATGAGTTTATATTTAAGATGAGATTAGTAGTGTTGATCATAGTCAGAAAGTCAGAGGCTCAGGGGATAGGTTAGCCTATTCTCTACCGGTAGCATCCCCGAGAGGTGGATGTTACACTTCCCTAAGATTAAACATGCGTCTACCAGATTAATATGGTCTTACAGACGACTCATGAGTGCCAACTGTGTCCCATTGTTGTTCATTCTCTATTATGTATTCTAGGTAATCTAGTGCATCTTCAGGATTTTTGTCCCTAAACTCACAATTACACATCATTTCCACAACTTGTCTACCTTGGGGTGTTAAACCCTCGTAGAAGTGGGAAACCAGCCTCCATATTTCAAACTCGTGATGTGGACAAACATTTAACATTTCTTTAAATCTATCCTAACATTGGTAAAGTGTTTCCCCTGACTCTTGTGTGAAAGTTGTGATTCTCCTCTTAAAGGAGTTTGTCCTGTGAGGGGAAAGAATTTTTTCAGAAATTACTCTTGCAAATCATCTCATGTTTCGATGGATCCCGGCCTAAGGTTCTGTAGCTAAATTTAAGCTTCATTCTTTAAAAAAAAGGAAAAAACTTGAGTCGAATTATATTCATAATGTGTTTTTGGTATGTGCAAGTATTACATACCTCTTCGAATTCCCTTAAGTGCTAATAAAGATTTTCTGATTCTAGACCATGTAATGTGGGTAAAAGTTGGATGACACATTGTTTAAAATTGAAACGTGATGCATATAGTGGAAAAACAATGCAAGATGGTGATCCTGTAGTAGTGGGATTTATAAATTGTCTGAGTGTTATAAGATGATTAAGATCGCCATGCTAAGACTAATGTTCTACCTGATCAACTTGATTTTCATCTCAGGCAGGTGGATTTTCATTTTGATTCTCGGTCATTTTGACTGCCGATGAAGGTGATGGAGACTCTATTAATCTACATCTAGATGATCGTGCCAATGTCTCATGCAATCCAAATGCATACTATATGCTAAAATTTAAATATGTAAATGCAATACTTAAAAAATATTAATAAACAATTGAAAAAAAAAAAGTAAAAAGAAATGACAAAAGAAAATGAGAAAAAATAAAAGAAAGAAAATATAAATGTAGTGATTAGATCTAAAATCATCATCTGATTCTTGTCAAATCAGATCTCAATTGAATTTCTCATTCAGCTGTCTCAATTTCTCGAATTGGGTTCTTACAAAAAATTATGGAATAATCTATAGATGGGGATGGTTCAAGAAATTCTTTGGTAAAATGCAAGCTCCATTTTAATTGAGTTTTCGTGTCTCATGTAACCTTGAAGAATCAAACAAAGGGTTTGTCTGTATGTGGGATGTCTGGGTTCAGGATTCATTTAGGATCAATCCGGACATCTTGGATCTATACAAATGCAAAGAATAAAAAAAGTGAAATGCAGAAAATATAACAAAAAAAGAAAGGAAATATAAAAAAATAAAATAATAAAATAATAATAAAGTAAAAAATACAAAGAAAAAGAAAAGAAAAAATACAAAGATATCAAATTATTATTCTCTCTACTAAATTATATTTCCGTGACAACGGAGCCAAAAACTTGACACACTCACAAAGTGATTATTTACTCCCTAGTATAAGAGTGTCAAAGTAATAAAATAACCCAGTAAGTCCGGGATCGATCCACATGGAATAGATTTAGTAAAATAAAATAATAATTCGAGTGAAAATAAAAAGATTGAATTGTTTGAAGTGATCGACAATTCTTAATTAGACTGCAACAATAAAATAAAATTTCGGGGGTTAGGGGATCCACTTTTAATATTTCAAATTTAGAGAAATCTTACTTGTTATAATTTATAAATTGTCATTATTGCCCAATTAATTTATTTCATGAATTAATTATGCCAAAACATATAAAATCAATCATAAAGACGATGATAACATTTGTCTATAACAAGTCTCATTACATACTCAATTATGCCAAATAAATAAAACCAGTCATATACGCGGTAACAAAGTTTGTCAATAATTAATCTAGATTTAAATTAAATATTAGTCTTTAGATTTCAATTCATATATTATATTGTAAGTAAGATTAATCTATATTTTCATATTAAGAGCTTCACCATTTACCTCAGTATGATGAAATTAGTTACTCATGATTTGAATAAAACTTGCATAATTGTAATACTAAAAAAAATTACAACAAAGCTTAAAAAAAATAAACAATAAAGAGCTGGAACTCTACAAATTTTCAGAGAAAACTATAGAATTCAACTGGTTTTCTAAGGTTTTGAGCACCTCTATTTATAATAGATGGCTCAGCACCCTCCATGCATCATGCAATTTACAAAACAAATTGCATGAATTGTGCAAAATGACAGATGTCATTTCCCACCTATTTTGTTTTGTTTTGTTTTTTTCTTTTTGTTTTTACCTTTAATAATTACATATAACACAATTTGGATTTTTCATCAATTTTGGCAAAATTAGGTGTAGATCAAATTGAATGTTTTATTCATTGTTTTGAAGCGACATGCATGAAAGCGATAAATTTGTCTTGAAAGTCAATTATTTTCCCGCCCTCTGATTGTAAACCGCAGCCTGATCTGATTGATGACCTAAATATCGACAGATTCCATGGTGACATGTAAATTACAAAAATATTACTCTACCCGAAAGCATGTCTAAACGGGCAAATTATAATATCATTGTAGAGGCATGTCCAAACATGCAGTAATGATTATGCAATGCCGAATGTGCCGATCAGAAGAAAATCCTAAAATAACAATTGAAATTCATGTAGAGGTACAAATTTAAGGATTTAATCAATCAAATAGGAGCCACAAAAGAATCTAATGAAGAAAGAAAAAAAGAAGTGATCAAATTTGTTTAAAATATAAGAGGCTCGCAGAGTTGGATTTATTTTTTACTCTCTTATCTTTTCTAAGATTCGAATTCAGATGACATCATATTAAACTACTTAAACACCATTAAAAACCATTGGCCATAATTCAATAGCGTTGATAGCAAATGACTAAATCTTGATAATTCTAATCGAGAAAACAAAATCTTAATAGTGTTGATAGCATCACGTACGTCGTCACCCCACAATTCAATTACACGCTAAGTCAGAATCCCACTACGACACTTTCTCCTGAAACGTAGGGTATATTAATTTTAGATCAATACTAATAAGTGGTCCATATACATCTCCCACAGAAAAACCTGAGATAGGAATTTCACAAGTAACCAAGGACCATAATTCTGCGAAAATCATGTGAAATTTTTTCAAAGACAGTATAATAAATAGCCAGTGACAAGACCTCAAAACAGAAACAAAATCAATAATTTCAATTAAGCTGCTCAATCATCATGGCAAGCCTAAGTAATTTTTGTTTCTTTTATGTCATAATATTTTTAGTTGCATTATTTTTTAATCCAATTGATTGCACCGATGGAGAACAAGATGAAGAGAAAGAGAGAGCTCCGAAGCTTTTGTTCGTTTTCGGAGACACACACTTTGATCCTGGGAACAATCAATATTTCAATCCTACAGAAAAAACTCGAAAGACAAGTTCATGGCCGTATGGAATGGACTTGAACAATAAACAAGCCACCGGCAGAGAATCTGATGGCTGGATAGTCCCCGATTTTGTCGGTATAATTTATTTATGTTAAATTAAGTCTATAATTTTTTGCGGAAAATATATATCTGATATGAGAATTGACCTTGAATTTATATTTGATAGACCAAGATGAATTTTCACATATATATTTTTCTTAATATTCATGTTATATACCTAATACCGATCTTTTTATTTAGTTCTTCTATCGTGGTAAGATTGGTCATTTAACTAATTGATAATGTTTGTAATTTTGTAGCCCTTTCTCGTGAGATGCCAATGCTGCAACCATATCTGCAACCGAACGCAGACCTTACTTATGGGGCCAATTTTGCTTCCGCTGGCTCTGGCTGTCTTGAAATTCATCCTGGAGTGGTATGTTAATTTAATTTTCTCTGAGAAATAAAATTAATTAGATTGTTCAAATTGAAGAAGTATTAATTACCATATTCATTAATTGCTCTTTCGGCAAATTAATTTTTCTCATCTTATTTCGAAACTCTCATGCCATTAGAAATTTTTTGTAAATTTTCTATTTAATATATTTTACCACAAGAATCTTAATCATAAATTTTTTTATCAACATTATATATACACCTCTTTTACACCTTTGACAAAAAATCACCATTTGGGTCACACCTTTGCTTTTTACCAAAAATCAGATGGCTTAATCATCTGACAAGCTCCGCCCCAAAAAAAAAATAATAATAATCTCCATAGCCGTGCCTGACCTCTTTAGACCGATAATACATTCTCTGCAAAATTCTCATCATCTTTAAACTGCAATCTAATATTCATAAAACTATGAATCCTGATACATCCAAGATAGCTGAATATCAATTTTGTGCTTCTATATATTTTATATATGGTAAAAAAAAATTATTAGATTTTTGGGCACCAAAAGGTCAAAAAAATGTCATTAGCACATGATACTTTTTTGATTCAATGAAAGTTAACCTATTTGTACCATTTGATTCAATGAAAGTTAACCTATTGTTAATTTTTTTTTCCTAATAAGTAATTTATCCTTTGCTCTTTCAGATGAATTTGAAAACTCAACGTGACAATTTCAAGAAGTTTGTAAAAGAACAACTTAATGAGCCAAAGGCCATGGATGAGCTGAAGGGATCTGTTTACTTGTTTAGCTTGGGAGCCAATGATTACTTTAAATTCAACACAGATCACCCCATAGCTACCGATACCGAACGAAGCCAGTATGTAAATACGGTGATTGACACTTTAGCAATGGGACTCAAGGTAATTAAAAAAAAAAGATAATGATATTTAAGTCCCTCTTAAATATCGATTGTACCATTCAGGTTTCCGATAAATTTTTAATATCATATTTTATCCCTGATTAAAACCGTAAAAAAAAAAAAATTAAAAAAAAAAACACATTGTTAAAGTATAAATATGACATTTTTATATAAAAATCTCAATCAATATGTCTGTTAGTGATTTTCCGATGTGGTTTTTTTTTTAATTATTTAATTCGTTTTTGTGGTTTGTAGGAAATATATACGATAGGAGGAAGAAAATTTGCATTCCAAAATGTTGAACCATTGGGTTGCTTACCAATGGTAAAGCAAATGTACCCTCAATTGAATGGGGGTTGTCAAAATGAGTTGCAAAATCTTGCAAATATGCACAACATAGCCCTATCAAATATTCTCAAGAAGTTGTCTCTCGAGTTAGCTGATTTCAAATACTCCATCTTCGATTTCAACCTTGCACTCCTTGACCGTATAAACAATCCTTCAAAATATGGTATGCAATTAATATAGTGTTGATCATCGTGTCTGTGCTAAGCTTTTCATAATTTTCTACCGTGCATGTTTTAATAGTAATTAATACACGGTTAATATTTAGTGATAATTACGTTATTATCCAATAAACAACCAGTCATAAAAAATTTAGTACAAAATTCAGTTCAATACTGAATCACAATCCATTTTATATGCATTCATGTGATGTGTAACTTGGTTTTGTTTACAATTTTGTGAAGGTTTCTCGGAGGGAAGGTTGCATGCTGCGGAACTGGGCAATTCAACGGGGAAAATTGTGGGTGGAAAGAGAAATATAATTTGTGCAAAGAGCCAAGTGATTATGTGTTTTTTGATGGAGGCCACACTTCACAAAGAGCCAACAGTCAATTCGCTGATCTTATTTGGAGTGGAGATACTAAAACCACAGCACCTTTAAATGTGAAGCAACTGTTTGAAATGCCATAAAAGACATTTGAATTAATTAATCTTGAAATTAATTTTAATTTCCACTAAAAAAAATTATAATATTATTTTTGGAGATGTGAAGTAGCTTCATTAGAAAATACATATGGGTCGATTTCGAAAAGGACTAGGAAGGATCCTAGATAGTTGATCAAATACACTATGATGTGTATGTCGTTTTGTAATTAGATTGAATCGATTAGACCTTCAGTTTTGTGTTTTTGTTATTTGTATTTTTCAGAACTTACTGTTTTAATTTGATATATTTATCATGAGAAACATGAGCTTAAATACTATACTGATGATGTATTTGAAAAATATTTTTCATTATCTGTTCCAGTAAATTTCGTTTACATAACCCATGTTTGAGCAAAAATTTATATACACTAGCGTGGACATTATCTCGCATAAATTCAGAAACCGTCCTAAATAAAATTTGGCCAAAATTAGAGCCCAATTTATAAAGAAATTTCAATTTATAAATGTATAATATAATTTTATATATAATTTTATTAGTTATCAATAGTTTCATATTTTAAAAACTTGATTAAAACCCCTAAAATTGAGGACCACTCCTACATCAACTGAAAATAAAATTTGAAGTAACTTTGAGCTTTAATTTGTCCGCCTTGCTTTGATCAACTAAAAGGATTCATTAGAAAGCCGGCCGAAATCCTGTTTTTTCTATGATATCATTGTACATGTGGTTACACTTTTGGAAACGTCATCTATTAAAATTAACTGAGGAATCTTGTATTCTTTTAATATATAGATTCCCTAATAAGCCAGCTTCTTGATTCCATTTTTGTCTTTTCAAGAAGAAGGCATCATATAAAATTAGTGTGTATCAATGTTCAAAACAACACTAGACACTAGCCTGGTGGTGAGGAAGCGCCTAAACGGACGGTTTAGGTGGTGCTAGGTAGTTTTATTATTTTATTGAAAAAAATTTAATTGATTTGAATTAGGGTTGGGGTTGGGGTTGGGGTTGGGGTTTAACAAATTAAGGTCAATTAGGTTTAAGGTTTAGAAATTTAGGTTCAATTAGGCTTAAAAACATGATTTGGGAGTCTCAGGCCACCACTGGTGGTGGTTTCGGCAGCGGCTACCGACGCGTGTAGTCCACATGCCACTACCGATGATGGTCGTTCGATGCATGCACTTTTCCTTCACGTTCAGACAAAGCCGACCGATATAATGACACCACCTACGTGCCAATTTGAGCCTGATCGATGGTAAAAAAACACACGTTACACAAGCGCACGTATTGCTCAAGTACTATAAAATGTATCGATCCCACGAGGACTTAATACCTAAGCTATTAATTTATAAAGATAAATGTCTACGAGTATCTAATTGATTGATTTTTGGTTGGATAGTGATTTTAACTAAAGACAAGTAATTAAAACAAAACAAATGTAGATTTTAAGTTTTAAACAATGATATGAAAATATCCATGGTTGTGAATCCTTCCAATATATTTTAAAGATGAAGTGATTATCTCATGTTTGTGCAATATATCAGTTTATTAACCTGGAACACGAAGTTATGCAAAAGCCTCTTCCGATAGTCAGATGTAAATACCAAAAGTAACTCAATTAACTATATTCCTATATTAATTAAGAAACTCTGAATTCATTAAGATTAAGTTCCAATTATGGCTACCCCGCCCGACAGGTATATTCCTATCTTGTAAGGAAATCTACCTAAAAGACATTTACCCCAAGGTGAGATCATGAGCTATTGAGTCTATGGCTAAAATCTAAAATCTTTTTTCCAAGTTCATTTTAAGTTTACCAAATCAATCTTATTAATGGCCAGTTAACAATAAGCATTAAGCTTAAGACTCAATAAATAAACCAATATACTACCCAAAACATAAAATAACCACTTATAAAACGGTGATATTGGAATTCATCACAGCCCTAGATAATATTTTTAGTTACAAAACATACCTAAAATTACAAAATGCATAGTTAAACAAAATAACATAACAGAAAATTAAAAAGTAAAGAAAATTACAACAATAAATGAAAATGCTGGAGCTAGGGTGCTCACTTTTAATACTTCAAATATAGATTACTCCCAACAGTGTGTATGATCAAAAAGATAGCTCATGATCTCATAATACTTCAAATATATATAAATCAAAAAGATAGATCAGGTTTGATACATGTGTATGATCATAAGATGTATAAATTAATATAAAATGGAAATCACACTTTGCTGGTGTTTGATGCTCAAGGAATGAGCATAGTTACTTACTGAGTCTTATGACTCACATCCCAACAGTGTTTTGAGTTTTGCAGGTTGGTGACCCGATCAGTCGACCACGGATTTCAGAGCTTGAGAAGCCGGATAGCAGCATTGCAGTCATCCAGTCACCAGTCTTGGGCGTATAAGAGTCGTTTATAAGTCTTGTTGTAAAAAGTTTAAGTCTGTACAAGTGTAATTTTAAAAAAAAAATTTTATACGTATTTTCGGGCATGGAGCCCAATCATGTTATGTCTTGAGTTTATTGATTTAGTGTATGTTATTAGTGTCGGGCTCTATATATTGAGGTGCTGGACTTGATCCAGGTTGCATGACTTTTAGCAAAGGCCATGCCGAATTTTTATCAGAGTCAGAGGCTTATGAAGACAAGATTAGCATGTCTCCTGCCGGTAGCATCATGGCTTAGGCGGGACGTTACAATAGCCTGCCATGCAGGAGTTCGTAGTACACTCAGGATTAAGATCAATCCATATATGACCATCTAGTAGATCGAAATGACTTTCTTTGTTTAACGGATATTAAAAGAATGTCACTTCTATCTGGGTCCAGTCCTATATGATCACATCATACAATGTGACTTCATTCTCATGTCTCTACATGGACGATCCCGGATCAAGGTCGCCATACAAATATAGAATGGACCGCAGCTATAGATAAACCGCAAACAAAGTATCTGCTTCATTTGCTCTCTATGAACTATTTAAGATTACTAACTTCGCACTTAATCCTCTTGTGTATGACATTCATATACTAAGTCCGAAGGCACATAAGTAATCTAGGATATTCAAGATAATTAATAATATGCGAAAATTAAACAAACACTTTGATAAATGAATAATGCATCGTTTTATTTCAAAAACATATAAAACCGTTTACATCACATGTAGCTCTAGGGCATACATCCCAACACATGATGACGTGGTGATGACACGTGTCGACAGTTGAATAATTGATGCACGTCGCGACATGTGAACAGTGAATTTCCTCATTTGCCATTTTTCATCTGTTTTTCGCCGTTTTAATCCTGATTTGATTCCATGGAGTCCTGAAATCTTATTTATCTACAAAATAACACAAAACACATCAAAATATTCACAAAGCTTGAGAAATTATATAAAATATTAAGTAAAAGGGGCGGTAAATATTGATATATTTTCCACTAATCACAGTCCACGAAGATCAAGGTAACTTTAGACTTTGCTTTTCCAATACTTTTTGTTCGTCTTCACCACTGACTTGAGCGTCGGAGAGCCTACGGCAACCATCACATCGGTGGGTAGTAACTCTCCGCTCACTCTACCTTTGTTTTGCATAATCGCTAGTGCCCCATCACACGAATTCTCGATTGTGGATTTAAGGCGAATTTCAGTGTCTACAGTTATAAACAAATATTGTCATCACATATATGATTGGTTTTATATGTTTTGGCATAATTAATTCTTGAAGTAAATTAACTGGGTAATAATGACAATTTATACATTATAAAAAATAAGATTTCTTTAAATTTGAAATATTAAAAATGGATCTCTTAGCCCCCAGTATTTTAATTTATTGTTACATTCCAATTTAAAAATTGTGCATCACTTCAATCAATTCACCCTTTTTATTTTACTCGGTTGTTATTTTATTTTACTAAATCTATTCCTTGTGGATCAACCCCGGACTTACCGAATTATTTTATTATTTCGACACTCTTATACTTGGTAGTAAAGAACCACTTTGTGAGTGTGTCACAAGTCACATAAATAAATATATATATATATATATGGCATTTAAATAATTAATTAATCATTTGTATAATTTCATCCCCTATTAATCTATGTCCATTTGAGTTCTTAAATCCGATTTTTTTTTTTTTTTATTATATAATTTTGTGTGGCACGAAATAGGTTTGATGTAATTTTAATGATTTTTTAATTTTTAATTTTTAAAAAAAAAAAAAAATAAGTATGATCAATACCCTTTAAGCTATATAAAAGGTTTGAGATGGCGAATAAATTTGGTTGCCTTCCCCTTCCTGTGACTCGAACACTAGCATGGAAGCCTTTAAAGGTATCGCACACTAAGGGGGAAGGCATTCTGTCACGCAACATCAGGAATAAATTCGTGTCAAGCGGGCCAATGTACTCGATAGCGGAATAAAATCTTCCATTATTTTTGGTGAACTCACAATACATACATTAACTCACCAAGAAAAAAGGTGCCCTAGATGGTTAACAAATTAAAACGGAGCCCCACCATGAACAAATTCGCCAAGGGCGACATTCCATGAGCATTCCTGAAAGTTTGTTTCGATAAAGAAAAACAACATTATATAATACATTATATTTATATTTCTCAATTGGTACAAGTAGAAGAGAAGAGCTCGTGTAATAAATTTTTGAACATAATTATATATTTCTAACTTGATGACTTCGTATATGAAAATTCAGAAAAAAAATTTCTTTTGTGATGCAATTAATAAAAGATTACTAATTTTTAAGAATGAGTGGAATATTTTTATAGGTGTATAGAGTAAATAAAAATAATTAATTTAAATAGTAAAGTTAGGGCTTTTTCGGTATTTGAAAGAGCGTACAAAGTACAAAATAAAATTTTAGAATGCAAATAATCTTACCCAAAACTCTGAGTTTTCTCATGAAAAAAATGATGAAATTTTCATGCTCCATAAATTTTCTCCAATACAGAGATGGTCGGCGACTTTTCATGAGTAATGGGTTAAGCCTTGGGCCGCCCCAGGGTTTGTTTACTTTCATTTTTTCCTTTCGTAGGGGACTAAAAGTTCTTTTTAATACAATTTTAAACATCAGTAATATTATTGTTACCAAATCGTTTCAATCGTCGTAACATTTATCAGATCAGGCATATTTTCATGTTAATAAATCTGCTTGCCTCAATTGTGGATTATACTAATTATTCAATCGGCCAAAATCTATTAAAACTATACAAGGGGCATAGCATTCGAATTCTGGGATATAAATTAATCGAGTTCAAGTCGAGAAGAATGCAACTGAAAGCAATAGAAAAGATGCTCAAATTCGGTAACCTGAATTTTCATTTCAAGTAAAATTTCCAAGTCCACAACAACACTTCTCATGCTATATTATTATTATATTTGAATTGGTAGATGCAACTCTCACTACTCACCATGTTTCTTCTCATCTACTAGGTAACGTACAGGAATTGAAAGGAGTTTTGAGGGAGTAAAATTCTTTAAAAGGAACCACATAAAAAAAATTTAAAAAAAGAGACCACAACTAGTACGAGTACCTTTTACTCCGACAGAGAATTCCTTTCATTTCAACGATAGGTTCTATAAGAAGGGCTGTACATACAGCTCTCGGCGTACTTCACCAGGTCCTTAGGTGGAGGGAGGCGAGTTGCCAAACCTATATAACCAATTACAGAATCACAAGTATGATACTAGTTTCCTAAAGTAATGAGAAATAATGATATCATAAAAGAGGTAGCTGAATCATTTGAAGGGGTATCTCACCGAGTTCGTATGCTTTCGCAGCCACTTCTGCAGCAATATGAGCTGAAATCTTTCTGATGTTCTTAAATGGTGGGTAGATGAGTCCCTTGTCAAAGTTCTCCTGTGTTACTTGTGCAGCCAATGCTTCCGCTATACCAAGGAAACGTAAATGAGTTGTCACATAAATTCTGGATATAAGTATTTCTTCAGTAATATTCAACTCATAAAAGAACCACGTTGCTGAGAACAAGATATATGACTGTACCAGCACAATCAACATTGGTAAAAGATCTAAACAAGAGTGAGAGGGTGAGAGAGGAGCAAAACATATACCATTTTTTTTTAAGTTTCCCATAGCAGGTCGACTGATTATCTTTTTATCCAATTATTTTCAACTCAGCATCCAATAACATAATAATATAGGAAAACCAAAATAAAAACTTCTATCAAAAACCATGCAGAATTTTGGTGGTTGGTCTCTCTGGAACTTTGATGAAGCAATGTCTACAGTCAATTTCCTCACTGGTAAAAATCTCAAATATTCAGAACAATGTGCACTTACCAGCTGCCAGAAGCATATCATCGTGAACACGGATTGCACCAGACATTATTAACCCCAGACCAAGTCCAGGGAAAATGTATGCATTATTAGCCTGAATAACAAATAAATAAATAAATAAAAATAAACTCAATCCTCAGTGTCTCAATGTCTCATATATAAGTATAGGACATGGTTATTAAATCGTAAAGGTCAGACCTGGCCAGGCACAAAAACATTGCCCTCATATTCGACAGAGTCAAATGGGCTGCCACTTGCAAAGATGGATCGGCCCTGCAAGTGACAAAAGACAAGTGAAGCATTATTAATACCATATAGAGCAAAAGCAACATGAAAGGTAAAAATCGGTGTGAAGACATGAAGCTGCTGATGATAAGATATATGCTGTTGATTACCTGGCTCCATGTATAAGCTTGTTCCGCAGTGCATTCAGATTGTGATGTTGGGTTGGAAAGAGAGAGAATAATGGGTTTCTGCATGCAGTCATACACATAAAAGTTGAGTTAACTTTCTCATTAGCAAATGGATTTTTTAATTTACAAAAGCCATACAACGTACCTCATTCAAGGAGGCCATAGCCTCGACAACTTCTTTAGTAAATGTTTGACCTTGCCCTGATGTTCCAATCAAAACTGTTGGCTTGATTTCCTGACAAAAATACAAAACGAAGTGCATATAATAAGGATTTTTGCTTAAATCAGCAGGTGAGATATACATGGAGAGAGAGTGAGTTCGCACATTAACGGCATCTACGAGTTCCTTAACAGGTTTGTGTTCATGAGCCCATGGCCTTTTGAAATGTTGGAGAGAATCTAAACGGGAACTGACAATCAATCCCTGCAACAGATGGAAAAAAAATATAGAAAAAGGCTCACACAAGATCATACGACTAGATAAAGACAAACAGGGAGATAGAGAGCAAATACTTCACAAAGCAAGGAATAAGATCAAGTTTTCTACCTTTGAGTCCACAAGCCAAATCTTCTTGCGAGTCTCTTCTAATGGCATATTTGTCTACACAGAGAATCAGGCATAACTTAAATGCCTTTAGGTTTTAACAAAACTTTATCCAAGATAAAATAAGTAGAAAAAGCTTTATGCTAATAGGTTATAACCTGTTTTGATATCTCAAGAGCTATGAGTTCTGCTATTCCAGTGCCAGCCTGTTTTTCCAAACAACCAAAATGAGATGCACAAACAAAGAGGCAGTAGTATATATAAGCAAAGGAGGTTATGGTATAAATGGAGGGTCTTGACACAGAATGAGCTGTCGTAATATATAAAAGTGCATATAATTCAAAAGTTTTAAACATATGAATTATATTCATTCCTCCCACTTTCCCAACCATCTTCTCCAAACTAAGAAACCTGTTTAGGGCTTCCCCTTTTTAGACTGTTGGAGAAATAATCACAAAGCAGATTAAATACATCTGAAACTGAAAAATGTGAACTCACCTCTCCTGCACCAAGGAATAAAAATGTGTGGTCAGCTAAGTTTCCTCCAAGAAATTTCATAGCTGAAATAAGTCCTGCAAGGACCACAGATGCTGTCCCCTGAAGAATTAACCAAATTTCAGAGATCAACTCATCAATAATTCCAAGTATCGCAAATGAAAACAAATAAATTACCTGAATATCATCATTAAAGACAAGATGAGTAGTGCCATATTTTTCAAGCAGATCGAAAGCATTGTGGTTTGCAAAGTCTTCAAACTGCATAACATAGCAACCAGGTTTAGATAGCACGGAGACTACTTATAAAATCAGCAAAGTCTGCAATGTGGAATGCTTAATTTGTCCTTCACTCATTATGAACCACCTGAACAAGAATTCTCTCCCCATAGTTCTGCTTGACAGCTGTCATGAATTCATGAAGCAGTTCAGCATATTCCTAGCACAAAGAAGAGAAAATCAATAAATTAAGAAACTCCTATAAATGAACTCAAATGAATAAAATTAGACCAGACAAGTTCCCAAACTAATCATGAACCTGCCCAGTAGCCCTCCTTTGCCTGAGCCCAATGTAGAACTCATCATCCAACAATTTCTCATTGTTTGTCCCCACATCAATGGTTACAGGCAAGCACTGAAATAATCAACACATAGGATAACACTTTTATTAGTCGTAACATGAAAGCAAAACAACAGGAACCTAATGAATTATGAAAATGTCATTAACTTATCATATGAGAATCATGACAGCAACTATATATATAGCGGCATCCTGCTCTATAAAAGAAATGTAAGGTTCGATAGGATAGCTAGTGTAAGATAGTTTAAACCTAGGTTTTAAACTTCAGTGGAGCAGTAATTTTACTGAACAAAGAAAAGCATTAAATGAGAAACATGTGGATATTGACCTACAACAATAATATTTATCATGAGATACTCACAGCTGAAGGACGAATTCCTCCAAGTGCCGTGTATAAAGAAAGTTTGCCAACAGGTATTCCCATTCCTTGACAACCAAGATCTCCTAGTCCCAGAATCCGCTCCCCATCAGTGACAACAATGACTTGAATATTCTTCTCAGGCCAGTTCCTCAATACCTCCAGAACCTTCCCCCTGCAATGAGATGCTTATCAGTTTGAACACCAAAAGCAAACAAGCATTAAACAAAAGCCATAGGAAAATCAATAACATGAGTAACTAGGACGTAATGCCATAAAACATACTTGTCTTTCAAACTGATGAAAATACCCTGAGGACGGCTATAGATGCTCCCATATTTCTGGCAAGCTTCTCCAACAGTTGGAGTATAGACAATTGGGAGTAACTCCTCAACATTGTCAATTAGAAGCTTATAGAACAGCTTCTGATTTCTCTCCTGTAATCCAAAAACAACTAATTTGAATTAAAAAATAATAATAATAAAATTAAAAAAAAAAAAAATTGAGCTGATGACATCAACATCAGAATGAATTATCAGAATGGTACCTGAAGATCCATCATGGCCATGTACTTCTGGAGCGGAACTTGGTACTGGCGGATATTGTTCAACATTTTCTTCACCTGGCAAGTGAATGGGGGCAAAAAGGTTACTAAAATCTCATACAAATCCAGAAAAACAGATTCATGAAGAAAGATAAGAGGGGGGGGGAGTAAAAAATGTAAATTCTGCATAGAGAACCTGGAGCTCTTGAGATATAACTGTAGGGGGGAGAAGACCACGCAAGTAATGTGAATCCCTTTCTTTTTCAGTGAAAGCAAGCCCTTTATTGTGGTGTGGATCTCTAAACAAAGTATACCCACTAACCCAAAGAAAAAATAAATTGTATTAAATGGAAGGTAAAATTAACAAATCATTCTTTACTAACAAATTAAATCGAAACCCTTCTTCTGGAGCTACAGCATCAACGATAGTGCATTACATTTACAAACATAACCAGTCATAGCTGGAAAGGAAATATAGCTATCTCTAAGAATGATAGCAGATGTCAAAAATAGAGATCTCAAAGTTCCAAAGAAATAATCATATTCTTGTTGTACATACCTAGAGGTTAAGCTGAGAAAGTTTGCAGCAAGTATCATAAGATTCACAAAACCAAACAATTGGAATGCATTACTCTCATCCAATGGCGGAGCCACATAAAGACGAGCGGGGCAATCCGACAATTTGTAAAAATTTTCTTATAAATTAATTAAAAGTATGGTTTGTTAATAAGATAATTTTGATTTGCCCCTATAACACTTTCTTGAAAATCAAAATTTTCCCCACTAAATCAATGTTCTGGCCACTGCTCTCATCATATGATCAATCATCAGTCCAAAAGAAATTGTTTAAAAAAAAAGAAACTTAATCATATGACATAATTCAAAATCATTGGTTGGATTGATATAATTCCAATGAAAAGTCATTGAGTAGTTTAACTAAGAAAGTTTTACTCCCTTTAGTCCTACAAATATGATTTACACGCCACTACACAAATATACGACACTCAAAGAATAAGATTAATATACAAGCTAACAAATTAATCACAATAAAATCAACACCTCAAATGACATATCAAAAGTATACATACATAAACATCTATATCCCAAGAAAATTACAGAAAAAAGTATATAGTTGCATGATCATTAATGAAGTGATAGTTACCTTGCAACGGAGAGAGACCAAGGGGTGACAGGCTGGTCTTCGGTGGCGGTATCCTCACCGTAAACGTCCTGAACCCCACCGCTGACACCGGACTTAGGGTCCACAACTTCAGCATAGCCATCTCTCATTTCTTTCAAAGTTGTTGTGCTTTCATCAGTCGCCATTAAAAGACTGCCGTTGCTTTTGTCTCTGTTAGATGATCCCACAGCCACCAGTCTTGTAGGCATTAATATTATTCTCTGCTTATGAGAGAACGACCCTGATATGCTCGTCGTATTATTCTGATCAACACCAAAACAAAATTAATTAATTAAAAATATATTCAAACAAGGAGGAAAAATAATGGTTTTTTTTTTTAATGTGAAAGCTTAGAAAAACTGGCCCAGATCTAGAATTTTGTTGCACCAAAATTTTGTTTCCAGCTGAAAATTGAAAAAAAAAATTAAAACTTGGTAATTCCTTCTTTTAGATAAAACAATAAGCAAGAACAGTAATTAATGAAGTAAATGAGCTTTGCAAAAAGAATAGCCATAAACGCAAATTAAAAGAAAACTCACCGAAAAAAAGGTTAAAAAATAAATTTTCAATCTGTATGGATTAAAAAAAAAAGGAAGAATTTTGAAATGAAAAAATAGATGATCTACAAAAAGGGGAAAATGGGTAAGATTTATATTACCATAAAAGAGCTTCTGTTCAACGAAAACATGGCGAGAGAAATGTGTGAAGACTGAAGAGAAAGAGAGTCTTGCGCTGTGAAAATTAAAAATAATTAAAAATAAAAATAGCAGATAAATAGAGAAGAGAAGAGAGAGTCTTGCGGGTCTTCTGCAAAGTAAGAGCTTAATTAATTAAAGCTTTTAAGGATTTTGCTCTCTCTCTCTCTCTCTCTCTCTTCTGCTTGGTTTCTGAAGCACACAGAGAAAAAAGAGGGAGAAAGAATAGAACCGACGAGATGTCGAAGAACTAATGAACTATATATAATAAACGTGTCTGCATTTTCTTTCAGAAATAATTACATATGACTCCTTCTACTTTCTATAATTATATGTTTTACAATAACTTTATGAATATTACTTTTAGTCCTTACCAACCATTTACCAATACCGGCGACACCCACCAACCGTGGTATTGTTAACAACTATATTTATTGCAATTCAAAAAAAAAAAAAAAACACTATTATAATAAAAGATATGTCTTTTAAAGTTGTTTATATACATGTGGTGAGTAGACTTGGCCGACGGTCCGGTTCGATTCCAAATCGGAACGGAATCGGACCCAGTTAATTTCGGTTCGGTTCCGGTTCCATTCAGTTTTTTTCTTTTTTTTTACTTTTTTAAAAATAAAAAATTGAGATTAAAAAATAATTTAATTTAAAATTATGAATTATGAATTAAAATTAAAGAGTTTGAACTTAAATTTTTAAAAACTTAAGTTACATATGTATCCTTCTGGGGTGAGAGGAATCAAAGCTCACGTAGTTCCATTACATTTTAAAGATATTTCCCCATTGTAATTTTATAATTCTTTAATTATCAATCATCATTATCAGTGTCTGTTGATCCTTCAGCTCCACTTGTAGATGCATTGTCGAACAAGTCTTCAAATTCATCAATGGCATCTTCTTGTTGCCTCAGATCAGCTCGGGTCCAATCATCCACACATGTTGTTGCTTCTAGAGTGCTTGGATGTAATTAAGACCGTCTGACTTCCAATATATTGTCTCTCATGCTGAAGGTTTTCTCAACTGCAACGGTAGAAACATGTGCTGCCAATATCTCTTTAGCAATAATTGATAATACATGATATAAATTTTGATGTCGGTTCCACCATTCAAGGATTTGAAAATTTTTACTAACTAAACTTTCAGTTGAAAACTCGAAATTTGTAGATAAATAATTATCTAAGTCCGGGTTATTAGTCGTGTTATTCCTATATTTTTTTATTTTGTTGTAGTAACCAATGATCATATGTGCTAAGTCTCGTTTGCATTACGGATTCGCTACTACTAGATTGTCCTACTGATTGCAAGTTATATCTTCTAATATAATCATTAAATAACTCTATTAAATCAATTTTTATTTTAGTTATTATTCTTGTAATATCAATTTCATCTAATATTCCTAAATATCCATAGTGAGTTTGTAAAGCAATATTCAAATCTTCTAATTTAAATTTAGGATCAAAAACAGCAGCAATAATGACAATAAACTCACTTGGGTTGGAAACCAAGCAAACCCCCAATCATCTTTCTCAAAACCCCAAGAACTTTGAATACTGATTTTGTAGGAAAAAAACCCAACCAATATCAGCCCCTAACCACCATGAAACTCACGTCCATGATAACCACAAGCATGAATCAGATTGTATTTTGCTAGCAATGGAGACGCCACTAAGTTGCCAAGCTTAGATAAGTCAATTTGAACTTGAAAAGGGGAATCTCTCCCTCACAAGAAATTTATCCATAGCCAAAGCTTAAAAGCTTGAAAGTTTCTCCAAAATGTCGTGTATGTTATTCCAAAGAAGAAGAAAACAAAGTTTAAATAGGTTACAAAGAGAAACCCTAAAGATGTGAATGGACAAAAATGTCCCTAAAGTGAAATTACCAAAAGACCTAAAAACTACCCAAAGCTTTCACTCAAGCACGTCCCCAAAAGTATTTTCCCACCTAAAGTATCTTAAAACAATGATTAGAAACTAATCTAACTTAAGCTAATTTGAGGTGTTTACATCAAATAGTAAATTGACGTGCTTACTCAATAAGCAAGGTTCTAAGCATAATTAACCCTAATGACCTGGTCAACTAGCTTAATTACATCATAAATAAAGTCAACATGTCGAGCACAAATGACAAAAATGCCCCCATTTGGCCGAATTCAACATAGTCCCAAAATAGGTCAAATCGGGTCAAAAGAGTGCTGGTGCTGAAGCTGCTATGCTATGCTTCAGTCTGAGCTGATCTGGGTCAAATGAAATAGTTGGGGACCTCTCTGGTTATGCCCATATGTGTCTCTGGTGTGCATTTGACTTGGTTGCTGCAACTGGTCACATAGCTCTGAGCTAGTCCCGCAAAGGCCTCTCTGATTTTCTTTGCTCTTTGGCGTGTGATTGGACCTGTTGGCAACTGCATGGGTTCCTCCAAGTTGTTAGCTGCATCCTGTAATGTCTCTGGTGTGGTTGGACTCATGTCATTCCCTCCTTGTTGAAAATGATTTGACCTCGAATCTGAACCTGCATTAAAAATAAAATAAGTCAGAAACACTAAACATTGCAGGAACGCCAAACTCACCAGGAATATCAAGCTTGTAAGTATTGTCGTTGATCCTCTCCAAGACTTGAAATGGACCATCTCCTCTTGGTTGCAACTTGGATCTTTTCCTCTTGCATATAAAGCCACACCCAATTGCCGGGGTCAAACACAATGCGTTGGAAACCTATTATTCTCACCAAATCTGCCTTTCCCTTATCATTCATACTCCCAAGCTTAATAACAATCAAAGATAATAAATCCATAGGAGTTAAAGAATTAGAATCATAATCAATCTCATAAAGCAAGTAAAACTAGAAGGATGAATGCATCTATTATATGCAAACTCTGGCCCCGCTATTGCGTCTGTGATCTTCTTAGCTCTTTGGCGTGTGATTGGGCCTGTTGGCAATTGCAAAGGCTCTAATGTTCCTTGGGTGACTGCATTCATGTCAAATGTTGTCCCTTGGATCATGTCATTCTCCCTCTCTTGAAATGGATTCGTCCTCGAATCCAAACCCGGATCATAGATAGTTATGACAAAATCAATTGGACGATGATATTGAAATATAAAAGAATCATATTTGACCACTTATACCTGCGATGAAAAAGCATAAACAATAGAGAAAATGTTATGGAAAAACTTCACTACCACATCTACTTTCTTTTCACCAGCTCTCACAGCTTCATCATCACTCATGGCCACTATCTCAACCATACTTGCACAGACCTCCTCACACACCTGCTCAGCTTCACTATGTTTTTCAACCTCAAAGCACACTACCTCACAAGTGTTTACTCCCTCAATGCTCACGGTCTCACAAGCATTTTCACTCACCATGTCACTTATAACACAATTCACAACATTCAAGGCCTCACAAGTGTTTTCATTCGCTATGTACTCAACATCACAAGTGCTTCTCACTTCATTACACACAACTTCAATAGCTTTTGGTTGTTGAGTACTCTCTTCATTCACTACATATTTAGTTACCTTCCAAGTCTTTTTCCATTTCTCATAAGATCTTCTATAATCACTCATAATATCTTGGATATCACTTTTGAAAGTATCCAAAACCTCGATCTTATCATCAATAGTTAAACTTGGACCTGCCATCTCAACACTAAACAAACAGATTATAAATAATAAAAAGCAAAACAAATATGTAAATCCTCACAATCTCATGTGTTTACACTCGAATGATATCACTCCACTCGTGTTTGCACTCTATTGGCTTTTACCTGATATTGTGCTCACAATCACTGCCTTTTACCACTCTTGAGTTCTTCCTCAATTCAATTACAAATCAACTCAATTCCCAGAATGGTCAACTAAGGTGTAGTCCACAAGCTAGCAGAAACACAATGTATATATAGAGCATGTGGAATAAAGCAAATAAGATAAGTAATCACGGAGACTCAATCGAAAGAAACTTATAGCTAGAGTGCTCAGAATAAGAAAGAATGACGAGTTAGCTAAATGCAATAAATAAGCAAGCAAGCAACAAAGTGTCACTGAAGCAATCTTGTGGTCACTCGCTATAGTGTTTGAGCTCACCTTTCTTTTCTTCTCACACACACTCACAAGTGTTTACACTTCAATGAAACACAATGAAGCACAAAGGATTTCAATTCGGCTATAACACAAATATAGTCTTTCAAGCTCAAACCAATACAAACCAAATCAAATATCAATGTAACTCATGTAAAGCAATCCAATCAACTTGCAAATGGTCTAATCAAGCTAAGCACAATGCGACCAATTCTCTTTCTTTTTTTTTCTCTTTTTTTTTTCAAAACAAGTAGGTGACTCAGCTGCTTACGTAAGTAGCTTACAAGTAGGTCAATTAAGCATGTCAATTTGGAAATGGTAAGTTACAAACCAACTAAACACTTTTTCCAACTAACTTGGTGATGCAGCAGCTTGCCTCTTCAAGCACCTCTCAAATGCAATGATGGCTACTCAAATTTCCATGTCAAGCTCATGAGTGTTTCCATTTTCAATGTCATGCTAATGATTTCAACACAAATCCAATGTCAAACTAATGATGGCTCACGCAAATCAGCAAGCACACTTGTTAATTCATGCTTCAACATAAGCACATCAAGCATCTTACTCACGGCAATATGTGTAACAAAGCAACCAGACTTGTCTCACAAAGTTAACACACAAGCATAAGTAAACTTCAAGAGTAAGTCACGACCTCATCAATCCATAAGCATTTCATTTTGTTTCAACACTCATTCACTCAAATGCCTCACCACAACACTCAAACACACTTGTTTTCCTCACACTTCACAAGATTGCAACAACTTCACAAAGATTGCAAACAAGCTAGTTTACGCAAATGCTAGGAGTAATGAAGTGCAATCTGATTTTCTCAAAGTATATATGAACAATACCTATTGAAAACAAGCTAAGTGACATGCATATGGCAAGAACAAAGCAATGGTGGTGATGGTTCTTCCTTGGCCGAATCTGACCTCATGCATTTTTTTTTTGATTTTTGAAACTAATAACTTAATAACAATGTTAAACATGTCCTAATAATTTACAATTAACAACTAAACACTTGATTCAAGCAAAGAACACAAAAGCCCCAATTTTGACCTAAGTAGCCAAAGCTTAATTAAAGAAATACTCATGATCAATCAAAAAACACTCAAGGCAGAATGTTATTCATGATATTTTGATCACAAATCAACAAGAAACAACAAGATCCAACAATGGCCGAATCAAGGTGGAAGTAAAACCTTGATGCCGAAATTAAATCAACAAAGAACAAAGATGAATACAAGATTAAACAACACAAATGATAGGAAATCAGACCTCAGAACCCTAAGCTCATGATACCAAATGACAAGAATTCACTTGGGTTTGAAACCAAGCAAACCCCCAAGCATCTTTCTCAAAACCCCAAGAACTTTGAATACTGATTTTGTAGGAACAAAACCCAACCAAGATCAGCCCCTAACCACCATGAAACTCACGTCCATGGTAACCACAAGCATGAAATCAGATTATATTTTGCTAGCAATGGAGACGCCACTAAGTTTCCAAGCTTAGATAAGTCAATTTGAACTTGAAAAGGGGAATCCCTCCCTCACAAGAAATTTACCCATAGCCAAAGCTTAAAAGCTTGTAAGTTTCTCCAAAATGTCGTGTATGTTATTCCAAAGAAGAAGAAAACAAATTTTAAATAGGTTACAAAGAGAAACCCTAAAGATGTGAATGGACAAAAATGTCTCTAAAGTGAAATTACCAAAAGACTTAAAAACTACCCAAAGCTTTCACTCAAGCATGTCCCCAAAAGTCTTTTCCCACCTAAAGTAGCTTAAAATAATGATTAGAAACTAATCTAACTTAAGCTAATTTGAGGTGCTTACATCAAATAGTAAATTGACGTGCTTACTCAATAAGAAAGGTTCTAAGCATAATTAACCCTAATGACCAGGTCAACTAGCTTAATTACATCATAAATAAAGTCAACATGTCGAGTACAAATGACAAAAATGCCCCCATTTGGCCGAATTCAACATAGTCCCAATGTTGGTTTCTATTAAGGTCCCAAGATCAATAACAAGCATGAAATAAGTGCGAATACAAATCAACGAAGTTACGGAATACTCACATCGATCGGTTGAGCGACGTGGAGACGAACAAAAACTGAAAACTGCTCCTCTTCACTGGTTCGGCAGTGGCAGTTCACAGCCCACTGGTTTGGCTCGATTTTGGTCCTTCATCAAGCTCCAAGCTTCGACGAACGATTCTCGGCTCATGGGTGGACTTCCCTATCACCTTCGCATGTCTCTCGGAGTGCTAGCTCTTGTGATTTTTGCCACAAAAATCACTCACTCAAGCTTCCCATCTCACGGTTTTGACATAAACCAGTGAGCATGTTTTACAGCCCATTGGGCGTGAATTGTTGAGAGAAAGAGAAAAGGAGAGATGATGTGTTGTTAGGTAAAATGTGTATCTAATACACATTTATATTTTCCAAAAATTAATAAATTGATTTACCACTTTTTTGGCTTTCAAAAAGTCAAATGGTAAAGCTCAACAACCATTCCAACAACTACCATCAATCAATCAAGTGTCACATCACTCAAAGTGACATGATTTGACGCTTGATGTGATTAGCGATTTGACGCTTGATGTGACTTGCGTGCCACACTCGAATTTGAAATGCGAATGCGCTCGCAAATAATCCCGGGCTCGGGTTCGCTAATTCCAAATTAACGAATTTTCCATTGCGTCGTAATTAAATGATTACGCCTAGCGAAATCACTATTCACGTCGCTAACGAATTAATTCTAAATTAATTCGTTCGCCTGAATTAAAATCTAATTTTAATTCCGCGTCGAAATCTAATTTCGTTTAATATATCAAATATATTAATTAATCGATTATTATCTCTCTTTAAATGATATTTTATCCCAACAGATTAATCTAAAGTGCGAGTCATACGTCATCGGTGAATCTTTGGGAAGCGACCCATGAGATCCCCGGATATGTTGGTAGTAAATTCGGTCGTCGGACTATCCGAACACGTAAGTACCAAGTACTACGTTTTACCGATTTACAAGACAAGGTTGGCTTCTAGTAAAGCGCCATGCCTACCCAATTCTCCGGAAATATCCTTACAGGAATAAAGGATCTATATCAGGCGTAGTATACGTAGTATTGCATATTTCTGTCCAGTATCGGATGATCACGTGTTAGGCTTGGGGCTGGAATTGTGTCTGCCCCGTACGAAGCACATGTCGGATGTCAGGTGACTAGTCTCTATAATCGGATAAACATGACCTTGTCATTTTATCCCGATAGCTGCAACATTTAAGAGAACCAGTCCCGTATCCTACGTGACCATCATCTCCACTATGACTGGAGTGATAATTATGTCTTGACATCACACCCAACACACTACGATTCTCAATATACCCAACATTGGCGTACACAGAACCTGTTAAAGCCCTGGATGACCGCAACCAAAGTATATTGATTGTCGCAAGTATTAGCGGTGCAAGTCTCAGGTTAAGACCAAATACACCTACCCTGACTTCGGACTTCCATAGACACATAGTCATACTACCAATGGAATTCCGAGGGGGTCTATCCAGAACGAAGCTGTTTCCCGTACCATCGGTAAAACATAACCTCCTACTACACTTGCATGAGTATCCTATACCCAAATATATGAGAACTATGTTGTTGTGCCCTCACAACGGCACAAGTGTAATACTAGTCTTTTACGCATTTATCGATGTCCAATCTCGATAATACTCTGACTATGGATATTTAATGATTTATCCTACGTGGACTGATACTGTCTCATATCATTCTCCGTCCAGGTACAAATCATATGGACCTCATATCATTTATATATCTAGGTGATCTAATCACAAATGATAAGAGTGCAATCTCCTTTGTCACATAGTTAATTTGTACAACAACACAATGATCTGTACAAATAGTGACGCTATGGGTCATAATTGTCCAACACCCAAAATAGGTCAAATCGGGTCAAAAGAGTGCTGGTGCTGAAGGTGCTCTACTATGCTTCAGTCTGAGCTGATCTGGGTCAAATGAAATAGCTGGGGACCTCTCTGGTTATGCCCATATGTGTCTCTGGTGTGCACTTGACTTGGTTGCTGCAACTGGTCACATAGCTCTGAGCTAGTCCCGTAAAGGCCTCTCTGATCTTTTTTGCTCTTTGGCGTGTGATTGGACCTGTTGGCAACTGCATGGGTTCCTCCAAGTTGTTAGCTGCATCCTGTAATGTCTCTGGTGTGGTTGGACTCATGTCAAATAAGATAAAGTAAAGTAATGTCTCTAAAATAATGCAGCCATTTTCGTTTCATAACATTAATAGCTTCAAACCAAACAATATCATTAGGATCATGACTTTCAACATACTCATCGAGAGTACCAGCAATATTCAAACTTTCAAGAATAAATAAATGTGTTGTAGGATAATAAACTCCGCTAAAAATATTTGTATCATCATAAAAAACTTTTAAAATTTCTAAAATTTTATGACAAATTTCCCATTGACTACGAAAAAGTGTGATATGTTGAACATGTTGAGAAAAAAACTACATAATGTATATTTGTATTGCAAAGCTTGACATAAAAGAAAATAAGTTGAATTCCAACATGTTGGAACATCTCGTGAATTTTTTTTTCGATTTAATACCATTTAATTTACAAAACTTGGCTCCTCTCCTAACTTGAGAATATGACCAAATACAATTAAGTGCTTTCTTAATAAGATCAATGAAATGTGATAATTTTTCCAAACCATCTTGAACACATAAATTAAGGACATGACATATGCAACGAACATGAAAAAATCGACCCCCTAAATTTGGTTCGCACATTTCTATTAAATCAGTGATTGATGCAGTATTTTCAAATGCATTATCAAATCCAATTGTTAAAATTTTACCTAATAAACCATATTTATCAAAAATTACTTTCATCATTGTATAAATATTTTGTGCAGTATGTTGTTCATCAAAAACTCTAAATGCAATTAGTCATTTTTGCATGTTCCATGATGCATCAATCCAATGACAAGTCGCACCTATGTATGTGTGTTCGCCAATGGTCACTCCAAATATCAGAACAAATAGAAAGACGACATTTAATATCTCTAAATGTTTCATTTAATATAATTTTACCATCTTTGTATAATTTAAAAATTTGACGTTTTGTTGTATTTCGAGTCATTCTACAAGCAGCAGAATTTAAAGCATTTTGAACATAATTAGTAAAAGTAATTTTTTCACCAAAACTTAAAGAAATATGTGTCATACAAGTTAATTTAGCAAATTCTTCTATATTTTTAGCATCAGAATATTTAAATAAATCTAAATAACTCGTATCTCTACTAGATGATGCGTACTTGGTAATTTGAGTTTGCGTCGTATTAAGTCCAAGCTCAACGACATGATGTCTTTCCAGGTGCTTGATCATATTGTCGTATCCACCAGTAAATTTATAAGAAAAATCACAATGGCTGCATACTACTATTGAACCTTCATTTGCAGTATCGATTAAATGAAAATGAATTTTGAAAACATCCGAGGAACGAGACATAACTTCTCTTCTCCGTGAATCGATACTAGGGTCGCCCTCTTGGGTTGACATATTTGACATTGTGTTCTCAGATGAGCTTGCCATTTGTTGTTTAAGAAATTTTAAAGAATTAGAGAATTGAGAATGAGAGAATTGAAGGAATTGAGAGAATTGAGAAATTGGTGTGTTAAAATAATGAAAAGTGACCCTTATTTATATATTTTTAGAATATTTTTGTGATACATAAAATGCCTAAAATTAGCCGTTTTATTAATGTTATTAGGGGTAATTTGGAAATCCCAAAAAAAAAAAAATTTACTGTTGGGGCAGGGAGCCCACCAACGGCTACTAGCTGTTGGGTTGGCCCCAACGGCTAGTAGCCGTTGGGGGTTGGAATCTTAGCTACTGTTGGAATTGCTGGAATCGTTCGGTTCTAGCGGTTCCAACAGGTTCAGTTAGGGTCAGAACCCTAACCAAACCGGTCAAGTACAGTTCCGGTTCGGTTCCGTTTCGGAACCGAAACATTGGCGGGGTCTAGTGGTGAGTATGCACTCCAAAGACTTTTCTGAGCAACAAGTACCAAAATCTAGCATTTCCGCATATTTAATTTCTTCTTACAAAAAATATTTGTGATTGCAGTTGAGATTGAGAGGTATTGTTTCCCTCAAAGAAAAAAATACTCAATGATATAAAAGATTATTTGATAAGCCAACGCGGTTAATCAACATGTTAACTAAGCGATTACAATAAATTAGATCGGATTTTGTAGTTTTTTCTTATGTAGTACGTCGATGTGACATGAGCGTGAAAGGTGTTCATGTAGCTGGATCATCTGAAATCACAAGAATCCTTAGTTAGAATGAGATTCCAACTGAGCACCTTTTGAGATTTTGAGAAGAGTTGTTCTTTGGAGAAATTTTGTATCGCACATACCACTTCGACGGGCACTAGCGGTTCACATAGGGGAAGGAAGAAATAGAAAAAAAATTATAATTCGTCTTTGCTCAATGGATACAAAACACCCACGCCTAAGCGATTGGTGGAACGACCTCTGGTGCAACAGCAAGCACTAATTTGACTTTGAGATGGTGATTTGGTGACAATGAGTTAATTAGTAATTAAACCTCGACGAGACTAAATGGTTTTCAAGCGGCTCTTTTTGATTGGTCATCCGAATTTAAATCTTGAGAGAAATATGAGATAAAAAAAATTGATATATACTTTACTCATACTCTTATCTTTAAAATATATATACGGAGAGTCAACATGCATCAACTTTTATTTTTATTTAATTTATTATTGATATGAGTTGGTAGGCTCTAATTAGTTGAGTTGATAAAATATATTCTGTTGAAAAACAATATATATGTGGATCCAACCCCACTTATATTGTTGGGGAGGAGAATTGATTGATAGGTTAATCAATAAAAAAATTATCGACTGATGTTGGTGGAAAGAATATTGAATTGTTGTTAGGCTAAGAAAATAGATATGAAATCACTTGACCTAAAAATTCTTGTTTGTTACGAAAAATATATAATACATAAATTATTTTATGTTGTTAGATTTTATTCTAATTAGATTTTACTCTTAATATATTTTAAATGTTTTGGTGTGATTATGTATTTAATTAATGAAACCTTTTTTTAATCTTCAAAAAAAAAAAAAAATTCTCAAAGACAATTTATTACTGCGCAATATAGTTACTGTCTAATCATGCCTGTGATCTTGATTTTTTTATCTGATAACATCGTGCATCAAGTGGGGTCCTTTCTGAGAAATGTATAAAGCTCAACCACCTGATCATCCTCCATGGGGCCCAACGAATTGTGGGGTTCACTTTTTATGATTCTGCTTTCTGCATGTGGTATTGGGATGGGATCCAAGGTTAAAAGAAATAAATAAGATACATGCATTCCTACGATAAGGAAATGA